>JAGFPH010005070.1:74633-87893 GCA_018207615.1 Philaenus spumarius | reverse complement strand
AGGGGGGGGGGGACATTTAAAACTCACCCTGTATATTTTATTAAATTTGCAGCTACCGTTTTGGCATCTACTATTTTAGACTTAAATTCCCATGCATATTTTGTATATAGGCTGATGTGTGTAAAAAACTTGTGTGTGTGTGTTTTTTTTTTTAAGAGGACGTTTTCCGTGTAATCCATATGAAGGTTCCTTTTAGACTGACCTCAGTTTTTCTCCGCAAATCTCCCACCTCCCTTGTCCGCGTGTTTTAGGATTGATTGGACCATTACCTTCCTCTCTTCTGATTGGTTTAATTTCCTGAACAATTTATATGCTAGAATGATTTTTACAGCACGTTTTTGACGGTTCCCACAAAATAGTTGCTGGGTCCGCTATTTGGAGTGATAAGAAATTCAATACGTGACATCCGTTGTTATGTAACGTATTGAATTTTTTAACACGTTCAGTAACTTTGACATTAAATATGATATCTTGCACCGAGTTGTTTCTGCGCTTTGTTGTTTTGATTGGATATTCTTTTATTCATGCTTTTATTATTATTTATTTATTTATTATAAATGCATTGTTGTAACTTTAAATATATAACTGACAACGTGCTATTGTTTTAGGAGGTCTTATTTCTTACTGTATGGTCTACCAATTTCATTAAAAGTGGTATGAATGTAAAAGTTAAAGCATCAGCATCAATGCAACATTGAACCTTATTAAAATAATTTAATTTAAGAGACATATATTCATAATTAATTTGTATTTACCTACGAGTTACATAATGATCTCTAACTTTATTTTCTTACGTTTAAAACCAGAATGTTTTCTTTTCTTATTTTTATAAATAATAATTTCAATTCCTTACTCACTTGAATATTAGGCCTACATTTTGTTTTGTAAGAAAACAATATTTTTATCTGCTTTTAATTTCTATCTATTTTTACAACTTTCGTTATAAAAAGCAATACGATAAAGTTGTTGCACCATTAATCGGTAAAACACGATATCGTTCAACTTTAAATCTTTTCCTGAAAAGTTGTCAAGTTGTCTGCAAAGAATGACGAATAAAAGTTATTCTTAGAAGATTATCTTCGTTCTCTACAAGGCACGTCTTCGCTGCCTCCGTAATTGAATTGATTACAGTAGTCATACATCTGCCAAGGCTTACTTAATCCAATCTACAATTTGGATTTCTCACTTCTTGATGTAGTGAATATCTAGGATAAACGTATCTCGGTAATATAGTTAGCAGACGCTGATTACGGGAAGTTAGAGATAAACACAGTACTGTTGTATGTTTAATGGTTAAATTAAGTGAAGGGTTCAAGTTAATATAACTAGTTTATCGTTGACCCTATATCTAAAGTACAACTAAAATGTTTCAACTAAACTTCCAAAATAACTTTATAGGATTTAGTCTTAAAATTTAAGTGTAAAAAATCTAATTATTAGTTACGAATTTTGTATGCAGCAAACATTTTAGTTCAATAATTCTAATGAAACAAACATTTGACTTTCTCACTATACTATAGTATAGATCAAGTATAGTGATCGCAAAAAAATCGATGTTGAGATTTTTGTGGAAATATCCGTTTTGGGACCCCCTGATTCCAAAAAAGTGGTTTTTACAAAATGTCTGTCTCTATGTCTGTCTGTAGCTATGTATAAAAAACTAGAGAGAAAACTATTCGATCGATTTCGAACAAATTTGCACCAAACATGTCAATTAGGCCTGTATAGATGCACGAAAAAAGGTTTTGGAAAAACAACCCCCTTTTTGGTAAAAAAATCAGTTATTATTTTTTATTAAAAAACGGCTCTAACGATTTTGATAAAATTTGGCTTATTTGTAGCTCTTAATGTACTCTACCAAATGCAAAAACCCGCGTCTTTCTAAAAATTCTCGTTTAGCTAATAATAATAACTCATTTTTGGGAAGTTTTTTGGCCAAAAAGGGGGTTGTTTTTCAAAAATTTTCAAACCCTCTTTTCATGCATCTATACAGGCCTAATTGACGAGTTTGGTGCAAATTTGTTCGAAATCGATAGAATAGTTTTCTCTCTAGCTAATAATAATAATAATTAGTTAATCTTCTACTTAAATATCACCTCTCCTACCCCACCTACAATTATGGAGTCATAGTGAATCTGTTTAATAATTTAAATATGTGAGAAAATATGTGCCAGTTTCTGGTACCGTTTATTTATTTATATTGCAAAAGTGAAATTATTCTCAGAGTAAACCATATTTTTATAATAAAAATAAAGTAGGCCTAATCATGGGATACCGACAGAAGTCAAAACTGTCACGAATGTAAATCGTTGATTATATTGGTTTAATCCGAAATTTGATCGTTATTTTTATCTAGTCCCGATTGAAATCTAAAAAATAAAAAATAATATAAATATGATTGTCTAGGCCCTATAGTCGAATAATATTTTTTTTAACACAAATTTCAGGTTGGACCTATACTGAACCAGGTTCGAGAAAGGCTTACTTTATTATAATATTAATAAAGTTAAACAGATAATTTGCGTTAAAAGTTTATCAACATAATTTTAGGTAAGGCGTTTATTGAACCAACACACATATTTTTAATGCATTTAACATTCATTGCCATAGCAACCAAGTAAGAAAATTTACTTAAAAAACGAGAAAGGATTATGCCCATAGCATCTCCATAGATTATATTAAGAATTCTACACTAAACATTTTTTTAAGATGTTAGTACTGAAGTTAATGATATTGCCATTAACTTTAAAATTACGGTACAATTAATTTTTAATTTATTCTTGAGATGTGAGTAAATATGCACAGGCCTATTGTATCACAAACTTACTTAATTCTATTGAACACTAGTAAGCCCCCGTGAAAAATCACAGGCAGATTAATGAGGTACACATCAGAAATACGTCATTAAATTAGCACATTAGAATAATTAGTTAATTATTTTTCACAACCAACAACTTATTCAAGTTGGTTTAACAAAATAAAGACAACACAAAGGAAAAATCAATGAACTGTAATATAATTCAACATAATTAATTATTGTTACACATTATTAATAAAACTGCTGTTTTTTATCAAAAGTTTAATACAATTTTAGGTTAGGCCAATTTTATTCAAACATCAAAACCTTTAGTTTTTATAGAATTAATTTAGTGTTTTCTTACAAAAAAAAACCTTCAATATTAAATCTAATAGAAAATTGATTAAATTTGTAAACTGATATAAGGTGATGATTTCGTTTTATATGTGTTTAGGTACGGGAAATCTAATTTGACAGAGAAATGGTTGTAGCGATTTTGGGTCAAGATTTTGCATTCATATACCTTTCATCCGATTGGAATGAAACTTTAGTGAGTTGTTGTGGGCATTGAATTAGTTAGGAGCCAGTTAAAGGGTCGTACTATTTTAAGTCCAAATTATGGCAATAGCGAAGCATTGCCGGGTCCACTAGTATGAATTATAAAACTATAGGTCTATTTGTTAAAATTTTGTATTTATATACGTTATTATTTATTTAAAAAAAGGTACAAAAATAAATATAATCTTCTAATTGTTTTGAATTTCATATTGATGGATCAAATGATTTAGAAGTTATTAATACATTATTACAGTGAATAAATTAATAATCGAATAGGTTATACGAAGATGTACTAATGTATCCGAAGTTAAACGAATAGGTATCTCTTCTTTAAATTTGTACAAATATATTTATGATAAAAGGTTGTATTTATATACAGTTATGTTTATAACCTCAAAGCAAATGTTATAACTTATTTTAACATCATTAGTTCTAACTCATATTTTTTTAAATCAACTTCACAAGAAATTATAATAATTAAAGTTGTAAACATAACTCCAAAGTATAATATACGCTGGGTATCTCTTCTTTAAATTTGTACAAACAAATATATTTATGATAAAAGGTTGTATTTATATACAGTTCTGTTTATAACTTCAAAGCAAATGTTATAACGTATTTTAACATACATTAGTTCTAACTCATATTTTTTTAAATCAACTTCACAAGAAATTATAATAATTAAAGTTGTAAACATAACTCCAAAGTATAATATACGCTGGGTTTGTAAGTATTACAGATGTTGGGTGAAATCATCTGTTATATTATATGTTACTCACGTACGTATGTACACTCGCTTTTATAGGAGTTGATCGTCTTTCATCACTCTAGCTACGGATCCAAAATACACAATATTTATAATACTTATTTTTTTAATAAGATTGTCAGAAAATTACATATAATTTGTGTTTAGTATCTCTTTGTGTGGGTCATATAAAACTAGACTACGCCCACCCAAAATAAGACTTACAAAAGTAGTTTTCGTGTAATCTCTGCTCGTCTTCCAAACGTATTCAGAAAGATCCAAAACCACAACTTATCGGAGCAACGTATTATTAAAACCTCTTACCTCCCACGTAACCCATATACTTTTTTCTCTCAAAAGTAGGTTATAATGTGCTAAAGTTATATAATTTTGTTACGGAAATATCTCTCAAAGTTTACTTATTAATCAGAAACTACAAACAACATTTCCTATTTACGTTCAATTATGAAAGCTGTACATCGCTTTAATGAGTTATTATAAGAAACGTCATTCACATAGATTGGTCGTTAATGGTTTATTGCAGGTAAAATTTCCTTTGCAAAACATCGTAGCCTGTAAGCTTTTGTTTCATTTCAGCTCATTACAATGCAAGGCTTTCGTTTTTATTTTAAGGTATACTTAGAGTATACAACTGGCTAAAACAAAAGAATATTTTTAAAACAAATCCAGTCATGCAGATTGAATACCTTAATATTACAAATTATTTTTTAAATTAATCTTGTATCAAAAATGTACCCGTCTACAAAAGAATTAAAAGCGGTAAAATTCCCAAATGTTTTTCTTACAAGGCCCTAGTGAAATCCAAAATCTTTTATTAAAATAAATGTATACAATTTCTGCCAATTTATAACCAAATAAGAAGATTTCTTATCTTTGACGGTATAGTCAGCATAAATTATAAAACATCTAAACGGCAGTGTTTCTAGTTTTTTGTTTTTTACTTTCAGTCCATGATCAGTTTTATTCATCACAAGAATGATTCATAGCCAAGACACCATTTTTGTCTTTTATTTCTTGTTGTTTCTCGGTAGAATAAACCGTCGGCCTATGCGTTCAATTTTCAGCTATAAGTTGTTGCCTATAAGAGTGCGTAAATCCCAAATTTCAGATTTTTACAAGACCGTATTTTCAAGAACCTAATTAAGACTCTGATATACAAATTTTACAATTACTTTTGTCATTGTTGTCATAGGAAATCTAACATTGTGTCAAGTTTCTCTACCTTTATGTAAAAGACATTTTGAAGAGGAGAAACAGCTCGAATGATTAAAGTAAAAATATAAAATGAAAATAAATACGGTAATTCACTGTGCAATTTTATTTGATTTAATTCATGTTCGTTTGAGTTGCTTCATTAAAAATAAATAATAATTAGCTACTCAATTTTGTTTTAGAATAAAACAGTTTGGATTTTAACGTTACGCTATGCACAGACAAAATAAAATTTACTTAGGAAGCTACGTCCCTGCTATAGTAAAATGAATTAAAGTAATAATAAATTACTATGCAAAACAATTCGATGTTTTCTTACTTGAGACAAATTTATTTTAAAACAGCTCTAGGTTAGGCATAGGCAATATTCCTAAAATATTCCTCGAAAAAATGCATGCAGTTTTTAATTAGGCCTACATCTTATAAACTAAAAACATTATACTGTCCAACAGCCAAAGAAAGCACATCCATTTTATTGAAAATTTCTTTCAAGTCTATTTTTTGTTTGTTTGTTTTTGTCTCTGATTTTAAAGTGTATTATTTATTGATCGCCCATAATTAATTCTGAATATTAGGCCCTATTATAGATATATTTTCAGAAATGTAAAAGCTTCAATATTATTCCATTACTTTCCTTGTTTAATTAACTCCGTCCGCAATAACTCAAGATATTTTAAGTTTTGTGTCGCAAAAACTATCAAAAACATCAGCCGAAACTAAATATTTTCGCAACTAGTCTAAAACCTTCATAAGCCTAAGAAAACTTGGGTCAACTACGAATAATAAAAAAGACTCATTGCAAATTCAAAAACATTTAATGGGAAAAATAACATTGTTAGAAAAATGACAAAAATGTAAAAAAAAAAAAAACACAGCAACTTACATTTTACATTTACTGCCCTAAAAATGTTATAACTTTAGTTAAATTGTCGGAAACCTGAAAATGAATGAAGGAATGAATATTTTATTGATCCTCATATTAAGTATTAGTACAATCACAAAACAAACAAGTATCATTATTGCACAAACAAAATCATAATTATTATATATATCTTATAAACTAAATTAAATATATAAAAAATAGCTCTATTTACAAAACAATCATAATATAAGGAAACAATTTAAACTACCTCGATGTTTTAAAAACGTGTTTGAGGTAGTCAGTAAATAAAACAATTCAAAATAGAAAAACACACACACACACACACAAACACACACACAAATATATATAATAATGTATGTATATATAAATATATAGACAAAAAGGAAAAACAAACAAAAATACAGAAATTAGCTGACCGGCTTTCAGAAATATATTTAAAATTATATATTTTTTAGTACATTTAAAAAAACAAAAAAATTTCACTGTAGCTTTACAACTACTTTCCAAAAACACAAATTAAATACATACAATCCTGTGCAAAAGTAATTCAGGTACTGTCCCCGGAACAAGGAACAAAATTGATAGGAAGCACCTGATAAATGATGTTTTCATTATCCGTGTAAGGTTTTTGCTCAATTTCTCCCATTCATAAGCCAGTGTGCAATTTTTGAGCTATATTGTTCGAAAGTTAATTAAATTTACTACAATCCTGTACAAAAGTAATTCAGGTACAGTCGCGGGAACAAGGATCAAAGTTGATAGGAAGCTCCTGATAAATTATTTTTTCACTATCCATGTAAGGTTTTTGTTCAATTTCTCCCACTCAATAAGCCCGTGTGCAATTTTTGAGCTATATCCTTCGAAAGGTAATTAAATTTACTACAATCCTGTGTAAAGGTAGTTCAAGTACAGTCCCCGGAACAAGGAACAAAATATAAGAAGCTCCCAATAAATGATATTTTCATTATCCGTGTCAGGTTTTTGCGCAATTTCTCCCACTCATAAACCCGTGCGCAATTTTTTAGCTATATCGTTCGAAAGGTAATTAAATTTACTACAATCCTGTGTAAAGGTAATTAAGGTACAGTTCCCGGAACAAGGAACAAAATTGTTAGGAATCTCCTGATAAATGATTTTTTCACTATCCATGTCAAGTTTTTGCGCAATTTCTCCCACTCATAAGCCCGTGTGCAATTTTTTAGCTATATCGTTCCAAAGGTAATTAAATTTACTACAATCCTGTGTAAAGGTAATTCAGGTACAGTTCCCGGAACAAAGAACAAAACTGATAGGAAGCTCCACATAAATGTTTTTTTCATTATCAATGTAAGGTAATTTTGCAATTTCTCCCAATCATAAACCCGTGTGCATTTTGTGAGCAATATAATTCGAAAGGTCCTTAAATTTACTACAATCCTGTGCAAAGTAATTTCAAATACAGTTTCCGGAGCAAGGAACAAAATTGATAAGAAGATCCCGATAAATGTTTTTTTTTTCATTATCAATGTAAGGTAATTACGCAATTTCTCCCACTCATAAACCCGAGTGCAATTTGTGAGCTATATCATTCGAAAGGCAATTAAATTTACCATAATCCTATGTAAAGGTATATTTGGAACAGTTTCCTTAACAAGGAACAAAACTCATGGGAAACTCTCATTATATAATACTAGTTATTCCTTGATAAGAAAATTCGGCTATAGTAGGCTAATGCTGCAGTGCTGCTTACGGGGTTTTTTGGTTCTAGATTAAAACCCTATTGATACATATTTCTGGAGATCTACGTAATCGATTTTCGTGCGGTTTGTTTTAAATGAAAGTAAATGTCATTATTATCAAAAATTATGAATTGTAATTTTTATTTCATCTGTTTATTTATAACTAGGGGAAACCCCTGCGTGCTCCGCACGCCAACCCCCAATGGTACCTTCTAAAAACATATGTTATGTTTTATTTATAATAAAGGTGCAGTATTAATAATAACTTCAAAACTAAGATGGTAATTATTGTTAAATGTTCAAACCAAATTATTTCTTATATTTTATAACAGCAGTTAATAATGGTTAAAAGAACCAGCAAGGCTCAGGTTTACACTTTAAAACCCTAACCTAAAAGGTGGAAATACAAAAATAATTGCTTCAAATTTTGAAATCAGCTGTTAATGGAAATATTAAAGCAGCTATGTTATATGTTATTTTATTCGATTGGTTGCTATGGTATTAAATGTAAATACATGTGTTGATTTATCATTCTAAACCTAACCTAAGATTTTTTCCGACTAAATTTACAAATATATTGAAATAAAAAAAGGTTTTTACCGAAATTAATTATAGCCTATGTTACTCAGGGATAGTGTAGCTTTTTATTAGTAAAACTATTTTTTCAATCGGTTCAGTAGAGCCAGAGATTACCCCCTACATACAAACAAACAAACAAACAAACAAACAAACTTTACCTCTTTATAATATTAGTATAGAAGACACTTTTTGAGTATGTTTGGTTTTATTTTAAAATTCTATTGATACCTATTTCTGGCGATGTACCGGGCTGAATTTAGAGCATTTTCTTTTAAATGAAAGAAAATGATTGAATTATTTTTTTTTAATATGATACGATTGATACCTATTTCTGAAAATTCAATTTGTCCTAGGACATTTTTCAGCCGACCTCGGGAGGCTTTTTTCGCTAATAATAAACATATTCGATTATTAATTTCTTCATTATACTGTTAATAACTTCTAAATCATTTGATCTATCAATATAAAGTTAGAAATCAATTAAAAATTAATATTTTTATCTTTATTTAATATATAATAATGTATATAAGTATATAATTTTAACAAATAGGCCTACAGTTGTATAATCCTTAGGCCTATATAGTTGTACACAGTTACCGAGTTTAAAATCCCAGTCAGCATAGGTAGGACTAGATTTAAGAGTCTGCTGTAGTGGCGGCCATCTTTGATTTTTATCCCATAAGAGCAATGTTAAATTACAAACCATTTATTTCGTTTATTTTTTATCATAAAATTGTTTGCAAGGTCTCATTTTAAGCACAATTACAATACAATACAATACAGCACAATACAATACGCATCCGTTTTGCATTTTAGATTTTTTTTAATGCTTTTCTTTTGTTATGTATAATTGACATTTTATATGTACAAAATTTGAATTTGTTTCCTAACACAATAAAAAATTAATAATTAAAAGTAATTTGCAAGCCGGATCCGAAATTTTATAAAGAATATTAAGTTTTTTTTCAGCATTTAATTACAAAAGATGGATTTATAAAATGGTTTGAAATGAGGCAATGTCAAAGCGCTCAGCTGCAAGAAATTGCACTGTTTAGATACAGTTATAGCAATGAATACTGAACATTATAAGAAGCGAAACCTTATGCACTAAAAGGGAACACTAGTTGGTAGTTTACCGAGAATTCACTCTGAGCGCCACCAGTCTTTTTGCGGGCTGCCGAGTGGCGAATATATCTGTCTCTCTCATCAACACACACAAACAACTTTCTCTTTCATCCCCAACCGGCCCAACCCCAGTAGATAAATATCGTAGTGTCAAGAGTCTGTTGGATATTGCCCCATAAGGCCTAAATAGGCCGACAGATATAATTTAAGCCCAAAAATAAAGTAATTCCGACTGCTTCCGCTTTGCATTTAACAAAGCTCTAATTTTTCAAAGATCCAATACTGCGATAAGCTGCAATATTTTTTTCTTGAAATTGGCCATATTGGAAACAATATATAAAATTTCACAATTTTATTTTTAAGTAAAAACCAATTATTAATGAAAATTAAAAAATTATGAGATTAATAAAAAATTATTGTCTAAAATAAAGCAAACTCAACAACCTCTCTTGATTCTCAGATTACTAGAATAGCAAATTGTGCTAACATAAAAACCATATTTTTGTCAACTATTATTGAAGTTAAACATGATTTCTAAAAAAATACTCAAAGCACAATGATTGATTTCTATAATTTCAATTATGACTAAAAAAAAACACAAAATTACTATTACACAACTGCAAATTTAATGTCTATCTCAATTCAAACAAACTACCAAAACAAATTGCACATTTCTACTAAACTACAATACAACCCACTGTAATTCAGAAAATGTTATTAAATGTTTATGAACATGATCGTTAAAATTCTTTTTCGAATACAAATTCCATTTTAAGAATGCATATTTCAGTAGGCAAAACAAAGACATTCTATATTTACATTTAATTAAATTCCAAATAAATCAATGAATGGCCTACAAATTTAAAATATGTACATTTTGAAAGTTTATAAATCATTGGAAATAGAAAGTAAGACAGGCAATTTATATTTACAGCAAATTATATGAATAACAAACAAATAATTTCGGCTTTAAAATATTTATTTACATTAGTAAAAGTTACTTTGGTGGGGTGGGTCAACGTTCCAAAGTCCAAGTTGGGGAAAAATGTACAGTCCGAGTCTTGGAAAAAAAGTACAGTTCTCCGCGTTTACACTAGCGAAACCTGTTGGCTTCTCGGTTAAGTAGGCTTTCTCGGTGACTCATAAGCGTCGCCCTAAAAAGCACAACGGTTTCGCTTCTTATAAGTGTTAAGTATTCAATGGTTATATAGAGAAGCGCTTGCGTTTACTGGAGCATACCCTTAAGTCTGTTGTTTTTAATAATAGTGTTTTTACTTTCTCACTATACTATCGCAAAAAAATTGATGTTGATATTTTTGTGGAAATATCCGATTTGGGACCCCTGAGTTCAAAAAAGTGGTTTCTACAAAATGTCTGTCTGTATATACAAAGCTAGAGAGAAAACTATTCGATCGATTTCAAACATGCACCAAACATGTCAACTATACCTGTATGGATGCACGAAAAAACGGTTTTGAAAATTTTTGAAAAACTACCCCCTTTTTGGCCAAAAAAACCCCAAAAAATCAGTTATTATTTTTTTATTAAAAAAAACCGCTCTAACGATTTTTATAAAATTTAGCTTATTTGTAGCCCTTATAGTCCAGTAAAGGCCGAAAATCGCCATTTGTCGCAACAAATTAGGGGAAAGCTGAATTTTGTATATGTGATAGACCCTTATGAGACATGTATTTTCTCAAAAGTCTCCGCCTGTCCCCCTTGTGCTTCCCCCTCCCCCCCCCCCCCTTGAAGTTTACAAATGCAGAGCTTCACAAGATTGCTTACAAGTTCTTTAATACTCATCGTAGCGAATTAATTTTTTGTACATTTGTTCCTTGATTCATATTAAACATAATTTGTTCTTATAAATTTTTCAATAAAGTTAATATTAAAGGACTTATTAAACAACAAACACCAAAAAAATGATTTCTCAAGGCATATAAATTTACTTAATTAACTATATTTTTTAACCGACTTCAAAAAAAGGAGGAGGTTCTCAATTTGACCTGTTTATATGCTTTTTTATGTTTGTTCAGCGATTACTCCGAAACTAATGGACCGATTTCGATAAAAAAAAATGTTAATGAAAGAGGATCATCCCCGGTGGTCCTACTCCAGTTTTTTTAAAATCGGCCCAGATCTTAGCTAGCATTTGTCAATAAAGTACGTCATTTTGGCGGAAAATTTGAATTTTCCATTAGAATCTATATAAAAAGCTGAAATACCACTGACTGACTCACTCATCACAGTATCTCGAAAACCATACCTCCTAGGAATGTGAAATTTGGTACACATATTGCTCATAGGCTCTAGAGGCGCACTAAGAAAGGATTTTAAAATATTTCACCTTTAAGGGTTGAAACAACCCCTAAAACCATAAATATTGTTTGATTTTTTATCTCAAAAACCATATGGCCTAGGAACGTGGAATTTGGTACTCAAATTTTATTACTCATAAGTGCTAGAGGCGCACTAAAAAAGGATTTAAAAATGTTCGTGTTTAAGGGTTGAAGCAACCCCTGAAACCATAAATATTGTTTGTTTTATATCTCAAAAACCATACGGCCTAGGAACGTGGAATTTGGTACAAAAATGTTATTACTCATAGGTACTAGAGGCGCAGTAAGAAAGGATTTTAAAATATTTCGCGTTTAAGGGTTGAAACAACCCCTGAAACCTTAAATATTGTTTGATTTATATCTCAAAAACCATATGGCCTAGGAACGTCGAATTTGCTACACATATTGCTCATAGGCCTTAGATTTGCACTAAGAAAGAATTTTGAAATGTTTCGCGTTTAAGGGTTGAAACAACCCCTAAACCATAAATATTGTTTGTTTTATATCTCAAAAACCATACGGCCTAGGAACGTGGAATTTGGTATGAAAATTGTATTGCTCATAGGTGCTAGAGGCGCAGTAACAAAGTATTTTAAAATATTTCGCATTTAAGGGTTGAAACAACCCCTGAAACCATAAATATTGTTTTTTTTACATCTCAAAAAACATGCCGCATATTGCCATGGGGTTGGCATGAGAAGCACGCAATGCTTTGTGTATTGAAGATACTCCCAATATGCGGAATGGCTTGCGAAGCATGCAATGCATTGTGTATTGAAGATACTCCCAATATGCGGAATGGCTTGCGAAGCACGCAATGCATTGTGTATTGAAGATACAACCAATATGCGGAATGGCGTGCGAAGCATTTTGCAGCTATTCAGCACCGTCGTGAGTAGACCTATTTCCCAAATTGTTGGTTGAAACCCTGAAACATGGGCCTATAAACTTAATTTTGGAAATTTGCTCAACTCACGTCAGCGGTTCAGCTGCGTGTTCGAATTATTATGTTTGTCCAGTGATATTCCGGAATTAATGAACCGATTTCGATAAATCTTTTTGAAGTTAAAACCCATTGACATTTTTTTGAGTGAGTATCTAAATGAAATCTCAAGTAACGAATCGTCACAAATATTTCACGACACGAATCCATTCAATTTTTCTCTAGTCTACTTATATAAAGCTAGACGGTAACACTGATTCATTGACATTAATTATTTGGCACTTCCCGTAATCGCACCCCCCTCAACCTTATACTTGAATTAAAGCTCTCGACGTGAAAC
>JAGFPH010005070.1:47768-74623 GCA_018207615.1 Philaenus spumarius | reverse complement strand
ACGAGAAACTTTTGGGAAAATTGCCAGAAGTTAACATTTTTTAATTTTGCAAGCACCTTTTGGGCGGGAAATATTTTTTAGATTTTTTAAAATTTTTTCATTTTTTTACTTTGAGCGCGTTTTGTAAGAAAACGGTAAGAGATAGCAAAAATTGTTAAATACAAAAGTTGTAGAACATTTAATTTCAGACTAATGGTTTTTCATCAGATTTAAGATCCAATCATCCATTTAGCCACTATTCATCCGAGAAGGGAAGCTCCGCCCAACGTTTTTAAAGCAAGCCGGTTTCACTGATTCACTGACATTAATTATTAGGCATTTCCCGTAATCGTACCCCCCTCGACCTTATACTTGAATTAAAGCTCTCGACGAGAAACTTTTGGGAAAATGACCATAATTTTACATTTTTTAATTTAGGAAGCACCTTTTGGGCGGGATATTTTTTTTTTAGATTTTTTCAATTTATTCATTTTCCCACTTTGAGCGCATTTAGTAAGAAAGGGGTAAGAGATATCAAAAAATGTTAAATACAAAAGTTGTAGAAAATTTAATTTCAAAAAAGAGATTTTCCGTCAGATTCAAGATCCAATCATCCATTTAGCCGCTATTAACCTAAGAAGGAGCTCCGCCAAACAATCCTTCAAATTTCTCATGTTAATCTTATGGAGATATTGTTTAATGAGTTTGAGTCAGCTGCCAAATAAAACAGCTGATTTGTGCTCGGTCACCTATGTACAAACGAGCCAAAGATTAACACGATTCTTTAGCAAATTTTCCAACTGCGAGCGAAGCGAAGCAGCCATCTGAGGCCTAAGGCCGAGGCGGGGTTGGGACGCGAAGCGTCCAGGGGCAGAGCCCCTAGTGTAATATATTACTGGTTTATAGCTGTCGTACCAGCTTAGTTCAGGTAAATAAGTAACACTTTTTAAAGCTGTTGTGCCCGGCTTCAGTCAGGTAAATAAGGAAAACTTATTATAACTGTCGTACCCAGCTTCGGTCATGTAAATAAGGAACAGATATTTATATTTGTCATACCAATTTTTTTATAGCTGCTGTACCCGTCTTCAGTCGGGTAAATAAGGAAAACTTATTACAGCTGTCGTACTCGGCTTCGGTCGTGTAAATAAGGAACAGATGGTCATATTTGACATACATAAGTTAAATAATTTATAGTATGTCGTACCATAGGCCTACTTAGTTTAGGTAAATAAGTGAATCTTTTTTATAGCTACCGTACTAGGATTCGGTCAAGTAAATAAGAAACACTTTTCTTTTTAGCTGTCGTACCAGGCTTAGTTCAGGTAAATAAGTAAAACTTTTTATAGCTGTCGTGCCCGACTTCGGTCAGTTAAATAAGGAAAACTTATTGCAACTGTCGTAGCCGGCTTCGGTCATGTAAATAAGGAACAGATGTTTATATTTTTGTCATACCAAATTTTGTATTGCTGTTTTACCCGTCTTCGGCCAGGTAAATAAGAGGAACTTGTTTTTCTGTCATACTTATCCTTCATGTAAATAAGTAAAAAATTGTATAAATGTCGTAAAATACTTAGTTCAGGTAAGTAAGTGAAACATTTTTATACCTGTCGTTATAGCTTTTTACCTGTTTTTATTACTTTTATAATAAAATATTTAAAAAATAATTTTAAAAAAAACGTACTACTTAAATCGCATTATACAGTAAATACAAATTCATAAACACCTTTTAGGAAATGAAAGTTTTTCTTTAATCTGAGCATCGCTCTAAAAATCAAAAAATAATAAATTTTTGAAAAAAATAAACCAACTTCAAAAAAACAAAAACAACAAAATGCTGAAACCAAAAAGTAAAAAATAATTAGTATATTGAGCAAACGTAATTTATTCAAAACCGATACAAACAAATTTTTGAAGTCGGTGACAAATTTACCTAGAGTTTAACACTATTTTAGTTCTTCTGAATCTACTACTCCTCAAATTTCATATCCATTTCTTCAATCGTTAAAAGATACAATGATCGCTCAGAAATACGTTCTTTTCTCTTTTTTACCATTTTTCAACAGCTTATCACAAATTCACAAAACAATCACAACCAAATTTATTGAAATTTGGACAGGATGTCTGTCGGGTCAGCTATTATTAAAATACTTCTTAAAAAGCCAGTTTTTTCAAATTTGTATGATTTAGCAAATATTTTTGTTGAAAATTTGAGTCATGGCAGCATCAGGACCTCCCACTCACCCCCATATATGTACAAGTCTTAAGCAGGCTCAAGTACAAATAAGTAGGCTATTTATGTTACTTTATATAAAGCATAGACATAGACATTGATGGAGGCTTCCTTTTACATTATGTTTCTCGGCCAAAGGAAGGAACTTGTGGAGACATAATCCAAAATTATTGCTCCCATGTTATTAATAGATATGAAAAAAAAAACTGTAGTATTTTATGTATATCCTAAAGAATCCACAAAAAAGGGAGAGGAACAGGTAAGAAACAAAACCTCATCGAGTGACATAGATTTTGATAGAAACACTAAGTGCATTACAAAACAAGAGGAATTTATTTCAAACAAGAGCAACAAAAAACAAATTATTATTGAACAGCTAAACAGATTGTCGAATGCAATTGTAGTGGGGTCAGATACAGATATGTCAGTGTTACTTGTGACCCTTGCACCATAGGATAAACCAATAATCTTTCAAAAGGTAGTTTATTGTAAAACATTAACAGTTGTATACTAAAACGTAAATCAACTTATTGATTAACACAGCAGTATCTGGCAACATCTTTTATTTGCTTATACAATTACTGGATGTGACACAACTTCTTCTTTCTTTGGCTTTGGGAAAACAAAATCTGTCGATATTATCAAGACAAATATCTAAACCAGAATTCAAGCAGATACTTTTTTTAATGCAAATACGTCTCGCGATGAATTATTGGAGACGGGAGAAAAGTTCATTCTAGTTATTACGGGACCAGCAAATATTCAAATTTGAATGAAGGATGTTATTTCAAGTTCACTTCTATTACCAGTAAATCAACGCTTAAATCCAACTTTGACATAGTCAAATTACCTCCAACGTCAGAAGCAGCTCACCAACATCTATTATTGAGAGTTTATCTACAAGTTCAAGTTTGTATTGGCAACAACCTTCAGCTTACGAACTGGGGATGGAAGAACAAAAATGTAAAATGTAACGACGGAACAAAGAAGGCTCTAAGGCCTATTCCTAGCTCAAAGACTTTTGCTCCAGATGACCTTCTGTGCCTATTGCAGTTGTAAGACCCCGTGTGGAAACAACTGTAGATGCTTGAAATCAGGGTGAAATTGTTCCGCTATGTGTAAAAACTGTAATGGCTTATCGTGTTATAATTCCCCTAAAATAGATGAAGAAACAGAATATTGATTTTAGATTTAAATCACCATGCAGTAGAAATTATCACTTGATTTGTTATTACAGTGATTTGTAAGTTGTAAATATTAATATAAATCAAAAATTAATATAAAGATGAAAATAACTATTGCGAATTATGTTATTATTTAGAATATCGCTATAGTGTAACATAAATAGCCTACTTATTTGTACTTGAGCCTGCTTAAGACTTGTACATAATATATGGGGTGGGTGGGAGGTCCTGATGCTGCCATGTAACATATATTTTTTAATCCTTTTCTTTTGCACATGGAAATCCAATCTTTAGCCGGTTTAAGCCAATCCGGAACCGGCGGTTCCATATGGAAAGCCCTATTTATTTAATTCAATAGAGTAGGGTTAGCCCCAAGAACCAAAACTGGTATTCGAATTAAAATTTGTGTGTTCACTTATTCAAGGTGTTTTGTTTTTGAAAAAGCATACTGAGTAAAAACGAAACTGTAAATACAAGTTTTAAGCTACTAATACATTTGTTATCAAAATTATTTGAATTAAAGGGATAACCAATAAATTATATAGGCCTATATAAATGTAATACAAAAATTTACCTAATATACTTACAATACATTATATACAAACAGTATTTATGCTCACACATTTACTAAAATTATATTGCAACATCCATTGTACATAATATATCCATGCGAAGCGGTTAAAAAACCTGCGTCTGACCACTGGAGCGGCAAGCAAGCTCTCTCTTTGACGACGTCCCAAGATCAAGCGATAAAGTTAAACAAGTAATTATCCACATCATATTAAAGCTAAAGATACATACTACAAGTTTTATTTGAAACATTTTTGTGTATTTTAAATAATTTAAAAAATATAGTTAATTAAGTAAATTTATGTGCCTTGAGAAATCATTTTTTTGGTGTTTGTTGTTTAATAGGTCCTTTAATATTAACTTTATCAAAAAATTTATAAGAACAAAATATGTTTAATATGGATCAAGGAACAAATGTAAAAAAAATAATTCGCTACGAAAAGTACCGGTATTAACGAACTTGTAAGCAATCTTGTGAAGCTCTGCATTTGTAAACTTCAAGTGGGGGTGGAAGGGGAAGCACATGGGGGAGAGGCGGGAACTTTTGAGAAAATACATGTCTCATAAGGGTCTATCACATATAAAAAATTCAGCTTTCCCCCAATTTGTTGCGATAAAAAACCTTTTTTGACTGGGCTATTAATGTACCCTATCATATGCAATAATTTCTAAAAATTCTCCTTTAGCTAATAATAATAATAATAACTGATTTTTGAGGGTTTTTTGGTCAAAAAGGAGTTGTTTTTCAAAATTTTTCAAAAAAATATCATTATTATAATATTGTATATATATTGTGAATAATAGCTGATGTTTAATTTCTAGCTACTCTTCCACAATTATTGTTCTTTCATTTATAATTTAAGTTTTATTAAATTAAAATAATAATGGTTTCACTAAAATAATGTCCTTATTAATTATTTGTGAATGAGATGAAATGTTTACAATGTCATTTTATTTTGTTAAAACATGTTTATAGTAGCGGACATACATATACATAAATAATAACAAACCGTGTAATGCACTTTGCAGTTTGAGGAGCTAAAAATATATTAACTAGGTATACAATTCAGTTGCCTGCTTGCAATATTGAGCGGAGCAAGTATTTTTGTAATCAATACTTTGGAGAAATATAACCACGAATCGATTTTGCCCTTAAATAATATTCATTTGATAGTTTATTTTTTACTCATAATATGTTACTAAATAATTGTTAAAACAGTATAATCTTCTTTATTTTTTAAACTTCTACTACTTTATAAAATTACTATTAAAATGGATGCGATTACAAATAATACATTCATTTATGATTGAATAAGGGAACGAAGACGTGCCAGTTCTCGACGTTTTGTTGTCCAACCCGCATTGTTGTTGATTGACTTAAGAATGCGATCTTGAGCAAAGCCTGGTTCAATTATTAGTCCTTCAATTGACCGAACTCATGAAACTGCTACATAAGTAAGACCCAGCGCAAACTCTGATGAACCAATGTCAACTACCGCTTTATCAACGGTAATTCCCTGAGCCTTATGGACAGTTATGGCATAGGCAACTTGGAGAGGAAACTGCTTTCTTGTACATGATACATTATTTTTGATACATTATTTTTACGGTATCCAACAGTATGTGGTAAGATTGGAAGTGAGCCATTGAACGTTGGTCCTTGGTATCCATCAAAATGTACCAAAATGCATATTGGAAAGTCATCCAGATAACTTATAGGCCTAGACCTATTAAGTCCATATACGATATCAACCACAGTTCCCAGAGTACCGTTGCATAAGCCTTGGGACGTCCAAATATTTTGACGTAGTATTACGCGACAACCTTGGGAGAGCTGCAGAATTGCCTGTAATCCTTGTGCTTCATCGTCTGATGCATTACATGCTGTTGTGTTGTTATGTTTAGCTTTTATTAGAGCTACAGGCTTGTTCAAGGACCGTAACATCTGTTGATTATACTGTTGTACGTCGTCTTTATTTGCTTTGATACGTATTGAGCTTGAGAAACTTTTAATTGTAGCAACGTTGTTTGATGCAAATCGTGTTTTCAGTCATTCATAATCAGATAGAGTTAGTTGTCCTAGTGCCAAACGCTCTAAAGTGTCTCTGAAACGGCGCTGATCATCTCCAATTTGACGCATTACCTGCTTCAACTCAAATACTGTCTTAAATTGTTCGAAAAGAAATCTTCCTTCAACCGAAATAACATTTCTTGCATCGGCTGGAGATAGTAATGAGCGATCCAGAACTGGTGGTAACTGGTTGAAATCACCAAAAAGGTAGACAATACAACCACCAAAAGGTAACTCTTGATGATTAGCGTATGCCTGGCGCAGACGTTTATCGATAGTGGAGAGCATTCGAGTTCCAACCATTGACATCTCATCGCAAATAATGACTTTAATTTTACGAAAATCTTCCTGCAATTGGCGCTCGGCCTTGCCTGATAGATCGGAAACGATACCACCACGTGTTTGAATTATGCGTAGTGCTGTGTGTATTGTTTGTCCGTTGATGTTATTAGCAGCTACGCCTGTCGGCGCCATCAAAAAAACGCTCGACCTACCATGTACAGATTCAATCGTATTTACCATTTGATGTATTATAAATGACTTCCCGGTTCCAGCTGCTCCTTGCACGAGTGTAAGATTTTCGCTCGAATCATTCGCTAGTTGCCGTGCTAGGTGGTCCAGTATTTGTTGTTGATCCTCGTTTGGGAGTAACTGATTAGTAGAAGTGTTTGTAATCCTTATGTAAGTTTCTTTCTGGTTTTGTATGAAATCTAAATTCTCTTCCAGTCCAGGATATTTGTCGAATGTGCCAAACCCGTCGTATTCACGATCTATATCACGATAACCTAGTATCACGTCTTCAGGTGCTTGGTTGGGAAGTGTTTTTGCCAACTCCTGCCAGTCATGGTAATCTTCTTCTGGTAGTACCATGTGCTCATATTCGACATCTTCGTTATCTGGTAATTCCCAAAGTGGAATGTTCCGTGAAGTGAAAGATTCTTTCCATGTTGCGTGTGTCTTTAAAGCTTCATAGTTTCGCCATGCGATGTGCATCAGTAATATTTGCTTGTAGTAGATCTCGTCATTTTCTCCATTCACTCCCAGTTTTACTATTGGACGGAGCTGTAGGACCCGTGATTTTCTATGGGTGATAAGCCTACCGAGAGCAATCTTATGCATCGTGGCAAACTCGCATAATGTCATTTGTTCTTGCGTTACTAACCTCATAGCATAGTGGTCCATTATAGAACTTGGAATAAACTCGTCCGTATATGTATTCGCCACGGCAACGTAGTCATCCGTTGAAATGTAGAGTTTTACAAATTGCCTACTGGAATGATGCAGTGAATCACCAGTGAGTAAATGCATAAATTCGCATGCTGAAATATCACGTTGGCCTATTACTTTTGTTAACATTTTGGTGAATGCTTTTTTCGCGTGATCATTGGGTGTACAGCTGGTCATAATTTCTGTGAACATCGTCCGAAAATCTTGAGATTGGGGTTCTCCTTTTGTCGCATATTTTGATATGTAATTCACAATAGCATGTTCGGATGCGATAATTTTGCAGTCAGTGTTTGCACGCCACAGTTGGGACACGAAGAGGTTGTGATCATTCAATAGTTCGTCGTTTCTCTTGGCTTTATACTGCCAGACTCCTTGCTCATCTTTTGTCAATGTAGAGTCCAATAATTGTGGTTTTGGAAATTTGAACCGACATTCTTGTGGATGTGAGACATCGTTTAGGCAGTAAACACTGTGTTGAGTGTGACGCTGTACTCTGTTTAATAGTTGTGCGACATCTGTTGGATCTCCAAGTACTACGTCAGTCGCCCAAACACTTGAAGAATGCTTTTCAGCTCGTGGTACGTCTTTTCCAGGGTTGTACGCTGACACGATACCATCATAATAAGCTTTATAACTTGCTAAATCATCGATTGACGTAGAGTCGAACGTACGGACATCTGGCGCATTTTCAAGCCAAAGTACAGCATGAACGTGAGGACTTCCACGGTGTTGGTATTCAAAACGCCACCAAAAATCAGTAATGTTCAACTTTTCCTTCAATATGTCCATGAAAATGCAAACACGCTTCGAGAAGTACTCGTCCGCAATAAGTGGGTTTTCGCTAAGTTTTTCTTGCATCAGTTGGCTTGCTTTTTTCTCAGTAAGTAAATTGAATTCTTCGGCAGATATACCGAAATGTCTCAAAAAACAATTCCACCAGAGGTCTGCAGCGCTTAACGTAAGGAATAACGTTGGCACGCCTAGCTGATTGACCATTGACTGTAGCTCTAAACGCCGTTGGTACCAGAACGATGACGTGCCACGGATTTTGGAACCCCATGTAAGTAAACGTTTTATTATCGACGGGTTTTGGTTAACTTCGGCCACTAATTGATGGATATTACCAGAGAAGTCATTTTTCTTAGCGAAGATAGCACTCTGTCGACAGGCATCGTGTCTTTGCATTGTATTCAGACAGAAAAATCGGAATCGGGGATCTTGAGAAAATCGCATGTCTTCATATCTCATAAGAAACTCACACCACTCTCGAAATGATACCTTAATCATTTAGTTAGGTCTAGGAAATCTGTAGCACCATTTGGAAACAAATGTGGGAATGCTTGTGGAATATAGCCGGTGTGTGTAAACTCGTTGATTGGCATAGTGAAGCTCTTGGCCATTTGATTTGGTTTACTATAGCAGATTCTTGACTTTGTCTCGGTGCTAGCGGAACTGTTGATTCTTCAATATAATCTTCGTCAAACGATTCATCGGATAAACCTCCTTGTTCAATACATCTTAATTGATCAGCGACATTATCATCCATAGGCAGAGACTCAATAGCGTCCATATCGATATGAACATCAGCGTAATATTGATTATGCGTTTGGAGCCAGCGAAGTTCTAGAAGGACCTTTTGTTTCCTTACGCGGAAATCACAATAACCTGTGACACCAGCGCGGTGAACGATAACAATCCCAAGCGACGAAGGCGCGATTGGCAGCGAAGTTGCAATATCAGTTATATCTTGTTCAACGTTTATTACATGTCCTTTATAGTGATATTGACCAAAGGATCTACATGCTTTGAACTGATATACGCGCATGACAGGATGGATGCGAGCGATTAGCATTTGCTCAATCATTGAGAGATGCTGGAGTTCTGTAGGAATGATCGACGGTTGCATGTTGTTGGCCGAAGAGAATTTTACAGGATTTTTCAAGCATAAGGTACAAATATGTTGTCAGTGCTGACTATGTTCAAGCGTCTGCAGACTGTGCATTGTCGGTACGCGAGTGCTTCCAAATTATGCCTAAACCTCTGAGCATATTCTTCATCAGTTGTATGTGCAATAGTCTCCTGTCAATTTTGGCGGGATGCATTAACGGTACGTCGTCCAAGATTGGCGCCTCCTCTGCGTAAACGTGGCATTTACGGAAGAATAAACACATACATTTGTTACAGTTAATTACTTAAGGTAAACAAAACAACAATTAACATGGAACGAATTTAAAAACGATTTCTATTCAAAACAGCTGTTTATAATAAGAAACAAACTAATCCAGCTGCTTTCGTGGATGTAAATAATGATGTTTATAGTATTCAGGAGGTTATAAAAACATCTCTATGCAAAACAGCTGTTTATAATAAGAAACAAACTAATCCAGCTGTTTTCGTGGAAGTAAATAATGATTTTTATGGTCCTTATTAAAAATAAAACAGACATTATAATTTAATAGTAGGCCTATTTATTTATAATATACGGTAATTGATAGTGAGCGACCAATATTAACAAACACAAACAAAAATTAACTAAAAATGCTTACTATATTTTAATTCAATTCAAACATTGGTTGTTACATACCTATCTATACTAATCTATATCTATATCTATACTAATATTATAAAGAGGTAAAGTTTGTTTGTTTGTATGTAGGGGATAATCTCTGAAACTACTGAACCGAATGAAAAAATAGTTTTACTAATAAAAAGCTACACTATCCCTGAGTAACATAGGCTATAATTTATTTCGATAAAACATTTTTTTATTTTAATATTTGTAGATTTAGTCAGAATAAATTCTGAGGTTAGGCCTAGACTGGATAAATCAACACACATGTATTAACATTTGTTACCATAGCAACCAATTGAATAAAATAACAGTTACCAGCTGTTTGATTTAATATTTCCATTTTCAGCTAATTTCAAACTTTGTATTTCTAACTTTTAGGTTAGGTTTTTATTAAAGTCAAGACCCGAGCCTCAATGATTCTTTTAATCTTTTTTTATAACTGCTGTTATAAAATGTACGATATAATTTGATTTGAACATTTAACATTATTTACCATCTTTGCTTTGAGGTTATTATTAATGCTACACCTTTATTATAAAGTAATCATAACACGATTGTGTTTATAGAAGATTCCATCGGGGGGTTGGCGTGCGGAGCACGCAGGGGTCTCCCCTAGTTATATATATAACAGCTGATTTGGATCAAAAACTGAACATAATTTTAGGTTAGGCCTACAATGAACTAAAACACTAATTGGGCTAATTATTAGAATCAGGTTTTTTATAATTCTTCACAACTACCAGTTTTTTTTTTTTTTTTTGTAGATTAGGTAAAAGCAAACAAAAGGTTTACTGTATTATCTATAAAGGCTTACAAACTATAAATCTAAATTTGTGTAGTATATTCAAGTGGCATAAAAACCATTTTGCAATTTGATTACTTATGTCAACGGGATGAAATGAGATAACTTCCCTTAAAATTAAATCAAGCAATAGCGAAGCATTGCAGGTCCACTAGTTATATATTATAAAACACAACATATGTTTTTAGAAAGTTCCATCGGGGGTTGTTACAAATCAGATTACAATAAAACTATTGTATTTACAAACAGCTGATAGAAACAGTCTGAAGTTAGGTATGATCCTTTTAACAGCTGTATAATCAATACATAGTAAATAAACCAAATAAAATATGTCTTCTATTGAAATAACATTGTAACTTTAAACGGCCGTAGGGCAAAAGCCTGACGTCCGATTTGGACCATTTCAGATTTATACCTTCCCATAGTTGGTTACTATGACCGTACCAAATTTCGTTCGGATCACTTCAGCCGTTCAGGAAGAGTATATGTAAATAAAAAGCCAGAGTGTAGTATAAGAGCTTCGCTCAATAATAATCGTTAAAAAATACTTAAGATTATTGTCAACTGAAATGCACACAAAACTTTAGCTACATTGTAGTTCTGCTGCAGAAAATGAAAATGTTGGATTCTTGTTTGAATTTAATGTAACAATATTACATATAAACACATTTACTGTAATTTTTCATCTCAAAATTTTATTTTTATGACTCATTTTCAACTAAAATTAAGGATTTGTGCTTGTTTTGGTAAAATTATTATCATGTCACACTACAACTTTCAGTTAGGTATTAGTGTTTTAAAATATGGCATTACAGCTTAAATATTTAAAAAATATTATAATACTTAGGCCACTATTAACACAAATTTTACAAGTAAATACACTTCTAAAATTGACTTATTCTCTACATTTTTTTAAAACTATTTTATCAGTTTAGTTTCTTTAAAATTCAGTATCACTTGTTCTTTTAAAAGCAGAGAATAATAATTTACATTATTTTGATAAAAAAAAAAAAATAGGCCTAATACAGAGTGCCTAGCAACCTTTCGATCAAACTTTACTATGTTATTCAACAAGTCAAAACTTGCAAATAATACGTACAATATAACAAGTATCTTATCTTGGTTACTTTAAAAGTTGTCTGTCTGTGTTTTTCAAAAAAATATTATCTCATGAAGAGTAAATAAAAAATAATTCATAAAACTCAGCATGAATTTTTATCACAAATTTGCAAAATTTAATTTTGCTTCAGTTATCCGTTTTAAAATGGGGGCGGTTCAAACTTTTCAAAGTTGGAAAACTAAAAATTTTACAAACTAATTTTAAGATAAAAAAATTTAGATGAAAGACAAATCCAACAATGTATCACTTTTATTATTGAGTCAAGAGCAACTGAGAAAATACAATAGTTCTGGTTGAAAGTGGTTTTCCGTGATTATTGAAGAAATTCAAACTAGTCTAAATAAACAGCTGGTTGTAATTTAAATGTAAAATTAGATAAAAATAAATATTGTTTTATAAATATCAAAAGAGAAAGCTACAATAGCTTTATTATGACTCACCTTTTAATTAGAAATATTTTCACTATATATTAAATGACTTATGTATTTAAACACTGAAACAAGAAATTCATAATCATCGTTGTAAATTAATTGAGAACTACCCGACTTAAGAAACAGGATTGAAGCAGTTGTTGCAACAATTACTAGACACATTGAACATTGTTTGGGACGAACTCGTCCCGTGTGAACACTTGTATAAAAAAATATAAACTTGTTTGAGTTGCTCTTCCCTTTGATGTATTATTAGTGAATTTCCATAGGAAAAATGAGCTATTGCAGTGGCCCTTATGGTGAGACCCAAGGTCGGGAGTAGCAAGTGAGCACCGATCATGGTCCCCAGAACACGTTTTGGGGTGTCAAAAAAATTCATATATATATATATATATATGTATATATGTGTTCGCACTCTAGCGGCCACATTTTAAGTCCGATTTGGTCCAAATTTGGTACACGTGTTGGTTGTCTGTGTGGCTCGGACGAGTTCATTAGCCAAAAAAATCCAACAACCGGAAGTACGTTTTTTGACCAGAAGTAACTATTTTTTGAGATTTTTACTACGAGAATGAAATTTTTTTAAAGTTTTTTCTAACAATATAAATGTAGGATGTTATTCTACGCATTTTGTTTTTTTATGCGACCTTATAGCTCGCTTGGTTCCCCCAAAATCGACAAAAACGTAAAATACCATAAAAGTACCCATTTCAAAGCCAAGTGATGCAAACTCGCGAGGCCACTAGGAGGAAACAAATTCTACTAATATATTGCGTACACACATACAGCTGTTCAACGCCTTCGTGAGTAAGACCTATTTCCCAAATTGTTGGTTGAAACCCTAAAACATAGGCATATAAACTTAATTTTGGAAATTTGCTCAACTCACGTCAGCGGTCCAGCTGCGTGGTCGATTTATTTATAATTGTAATAAATACTACAAAACCTTAAAATACCGATTTTTGTTTTGAAACGCCCGGTATAAATTGTTTCTGAAATAAACATGCAGTACAAAATACACCTGATAAACATGACTGTAGAACATAATATGAAAACTGTTAGTTTTGAAATGTTTTGTAAAGTTTAATAACTGTTTCAATATTATAAAATTAATACTAATCTTCAACTTTTAAATTATGTTAATAACAATACATATACAAATCTTTTTCTAACAGTTTTGAGAAGTCAACAATAATTGATTAAATATGTTTAGTACACTTACGCCGTCTGTGACTTATTGTTGAATCTTATTAACACGTTTCAGACTTATGACCCATCATCAGATTGTCCACTCAAGAAAGGTTGTTTTAACACATTTAAACACTAAGCAACAGAGACATCACAAAAACATGACACAGCTAATCACTCGGCAAGTGCGCGCCACATCGTTTGAAGGGCAACTCGTGGACACGGAGAGTCATCCTTCAAACAGTTTGTGTTTTAGCCAGCCAACCAATTGAAGTAAACAGTGTTTTCACTTCAAAATCACTGCACAGTTCCATTAATAAAAAAAACATAGTGGTACACATTATGTAACTCTTGTCACTCGTACGACAATGCTGACCACATCAGGATAAGTTTTGTATCAATTTCATAAGTACAATTGGAGTTCAATTTTTATTTGAACTGGTTTGTTACAAATAAACTTTTCAAAAATTTATATCTTTTCTCTATTAATTCTGCATAATGCATTTCTTGCAGAACAAAAACATTCAAACTCAGACATGGTTAATAATTTCGGTGTTTTGAGATTTTTCCGTTTCCAGCTTTAATAACATATTGTATTCTCCATTTATTTCTTAAGAAACCTAAATTAATATTTTCCCAGTATACTATCAAGTGCAAATGAATCATGTCAATGGCGAAGGACACAAAACTTTAGACATGTCCGGCAGGTAGCTATATACATATAAATAAAATTTAAGTGTCTGTCTGTGATTTCAAAATAAATACTTTTTTCTAAGTTTATTAGGTTATACACACTTTACCAAAACCTAAACGAACATTTTTTAATTTTTTGTCTGCCTGTTAGTCTGTTTGTCAGGGCTAATCTTCGAAATAGCTGATCAAATGTTGACAAAACTTTCATTCGCATGTAGAGGACTTTTCAGAGATTAATCTAGACTACTTTTTACCCCGGAAATATTTAGGGTTCCTATATGAAAATTGAAAAAATGTCACAATTAGGGGTTTTGTAAACGCAAGTGACACGCGACCATTATAAATAAAACAACTGATTTGGATCAAAAGCTTAATACTTTGACAAGATCGTCAGCATTTTAGTTTACTATATACGCTGGTTTAACTATTAAATATATATCAAAACCATATGCAATAATGTGAAATGTACTAATAGATGTTAAATACGTTTCAAAACCTGATTTGTAATGTTTATATTCGTTCGGGAGTTATGAGTAACAAACTGGTGGAAAACGGGATTTTTAGTGTTTATTGGTGCTTAGCTTACATAGGCCTAAAAGGGTACATAGATCGATTTGGGCGAAACTCACTGTGCGTTTTTGGACCATGGAACTTAGATCTAAAATCGCTTTTAGCCGAATAAGAGCTATTACACTTGACCCAACTTGAAAACAGTTGGTCGGAGGAGGATTAAACTTCGTTTCTACACGTTCCAGACCATTTGAAACGTGCCCAAAATTCATTAATTTATATATTATACCAGCAGGTACCCGTGACTTCGCACATGGTACAAAGATTCGTAATAGTAATAAATGTTTATTGTTTTAGGGGTTGTTATTACATTTTCACTCCTTAGCAGCACGCTATAAAATGCAAATATGATTTACATAGTATTGTAAGAAATAAATGTACCAATTTCCAGCTCTCTAGCTTAATGTGAAGTATAATAATTAATTTATATTGTTTTAGGGGTTGTTACATTTTCACCCCTTAGCAGTACACTAAAAAATATAAATATGATTTACTTTTTATATATATCTTGTAAGAAATAAATGTACAAATTTCCAGCTATCTATTCTTAATGGAAGTATAATAATAAATATTTATTGTTTTAGGGGTTGTTTCAACCCTTAAATCTAAATGAATTCTAGCCTATGTCTCATTCCAGGTCATGATCTATATGTGTGCCAAATTTCATTCAAATCCATCCAGTAGTTTTTACGTGATTGAGTAACTCATACACAGACCCACATTATTAGACTTTATATAATAGTATAGATATGTTTTATTCCCGGATTGATAAGTGATAGTAAATATGCTTCAAATTGCTGAATTTTTGATAAAAGGGTCCTAGTAGGATTCTTCAAATACACTTTTTTTCAATCCGATTTAAAATGGTGGAGTTATACCGTTTAATCGTTTTTGGGTAGGGATTTGAGGAGTATATAAGTATATGTTTTTTCCCCACCAATGAGTGGTAGTAAATATACTTCAAAATTGCTGAATTTTTGATAAGGGTCCTTGTAGGATTACCCAGGTACTGATTTTTAATTCGACGCAAAATGATGGCCTATTTGATTCAAACCAAAATGGCAAAGTTAGAGCGAGGAAATTGCATGATTTCTCCCACTCATAAGCCCAAGAACAATTTGTGAGTTATATAATTCGAAAGGCAATTTAATTTACTATAATTCTGTGCAAAGTTATTTTTTGTAGTTCCTGGAACAAGGAACAAAATTCATAGGAAGCTCCCAGTATTTAATAATAGTTATTCCCGGATAAGAAAATTCGGCTGTAGTAATGCGGCAGTGCTTCTTACGCTTTTTTTTATTGTAGGTATGTAATGGTAATGTACAATATTTACCCGATATTCCTTTTATTTATTTAATCACATCTGCGAGCAAAGCAGATACCATGCTAGTCTATTGTATGTTCATTAGTTTAAAAGCTAGGCTAAATTTGTAAACAAATTTCCTGTTTCACCTTAACAATCTTTAACACATGTTTGCAAGTTGGTTTTAAAGTCTAATAGATTTCTTCTAACTTTAATGTTTCTTTAATGCCGGACTAATAGAGATGTATGTTATACAGGGGCACTGTGTTCCGTGAACTACACAAGCTATACAAACAGTATGCCTGCAGAGAATATCTGGAGAACTGGCCTGATCTTGTCAAGTACTGTGGCTACAGGGAGGACAATATCCCTCAGCTTCAAGATCTTCACAACTTTCTTAAGAGTATGTTGATTGCATCTACTTATCTGGCATGCTATTTACTAGATATTTTCAAGAAGTTAGTTACTAGATACTGGACATTGAAATACTTTCGATTACCTGTACATAATTAATTGTTATTTTGATATAGTTAATAAAATAATATACAGGCTGGCTGGTGATAAGTGTTATAAACATTATTGGTGATAAACTACTTGGTACTAGTGGTAACATATTTAATTTGTGTTGCTACCATGCTCTTATATTAATAAATATTTAAAGATTTAAAAAACATCGGTACTTGTGCACAACAAATTGAAATTTCATGACTATGCTCGCATATTTTGTTAAGGTTAGCACCATTTTCAGAATTTACATAGAATTTCCAACAAGAATGATTAAAATATTCGAGGTATAGTAATGTTCAATAATAACAGTAATCACTGAAAGTTGAAATTTGTAGTAATTGAACAAAAATTAAGAAGATAGTATTGTGTTTCCTATGGTATAATTAATTTAGGAGTTGCCAAATGTCATTGAAAACTTCCCTGGTAAATAAGCTTTCAAATAATGTAATAAAATAAAATTATAAGTGAAAAGACATGGAAAAAGACCGGGTTCAAATCCCGGTCTTGGTACATGTTTTTTCACTTGTAATTTAATTAAATTAACCCTTGCTGAGGAAGTGTGTAAGCGGAAAATTAAAAGTAATAATAATTTTAAAAATTTAATAAAACCTTCCGTTTGTCCCGCTTTTTAAAGAGTAGGCCTACTTACAGCCTGAATACGAAAAAAACATGTTGAGCTAAAAAAATACTGTACTGTATCATAGGATTAAACTTATTCATAAGGCATCTTTAATAATAGAAGATTTGGACACCATAGAGATAATAAACGGTACCAGGAACAGGCACATACTTTCTCACAAACATATTAAAATTATTAAACAGATTCACTGTGACTTGTAAGGTGGGGAAGGAGAGGTGATTTTTTATTAAAGTTGGAGATTAACTAATAAATATTATTATCTAGAGAGAAAACTATTCGATCGATTTCGAACAAATTTGCACCAAACACGTCAATTAGGTCTTTATAGATGCACGAAAAAAGGTTTTGAAACATTTTGAAAAACAACCCCCTTTATGGCCAAAAAACCCCCAAAAATCAGTTATTATTATTATTATTAGCTAAACGAGAATTTTTAGAAAGATGCGGTTTTTTGCATATGGTAGGGCACATTAAAGGCTACAAATAAGCCAAATTTTATCAAAATCGTTAGAGCCATTTTTTTATAAAAAAATAATAACTGATTTTTTTGGGGGTTTTTGGCCAAAAAGGGAATTGTTTTTCAAAAATTTTCAAAACCCTTTTTCGTGCATCTATACAGGCCTACTTGACATGTCTGGTGCAAATTTGATTGAAATCGATCGAATAGTTTTCTCTCTAGCTTTGTATACATACAGACAGACATTTTGTAAAAACCACTTTTTTGGACTCAGGGGGTCCCAAAACGGATATTTCCACAAAAATCTCAACATCGATGTTTTTCGATCACTATACTTTCTCTATACTATAGTATAGTGAGAAAGTAAAAAAGTGCTTGGTTGTTCAAATTAAATTCTTTATTTTTTTTTATTGGGTTTTATTTATAAAAAATAACTAAACTAAAACAAAATTTAAATGGGTTTTGAAATCAAACAACTAAAGTTTTATTTCAAAATTTCCTCAATTATCCCTCACACAACTCCTTGCTCATTTTCACATAGCTCTCGCAATGATATAGTGTGAAACTTTTCTTCAACTTTTCAGCAGCTTCCATGATCCTGTTCAGTAATTCTTCTTTGCTATTCACCTGAGTTACGTATAATTAATATTCATGTAACCCCAAAAAAAAATATCCAAGAGGTTTAGTTCCGGAGATCTGGGAAACCAAGCTAATCCTTCTTCCAAACTTTCCTATTTTATATATTCTTTAAACAATATAGGAATACTTTTTAATAGTTTTATCAGTTATTTTGTTGTCTATAGATTGTACTATGGCTACTCAGTATCGACAGTTGAAGGTACAGAAATATGTTTTTCCACAAGCTACTACTTTAAGAGGTCTTTCCTGCCTCATTAATATGGTAGAGAGAACAACTTATCATCAGAGGGGGGAAGTGCCCATATAAAAAGCATTGAGTTTACTTTGTCGCATGTCTAGGTGAACTGGAAAGTATACTCAATGCTTTTTATATGATAACTTTTCTAAATCATACATTAGTAAAAAAAACTGATGAAACAATAATGCATCAATGAACTTCCGTGTCTGTGTATTCTTGGCAAGCCATCAATTGTTTTTGTAAATATGATTGTTCATGATTTAATAAAGTTTCTTCCATAGTAAAATGCAAATGATTTACTAAAACTGTAGCTGAAGTAAAAATGTTGTGTATCTTATGGGAAAAAAGTATCTTAGTCGCCTTTAAGAAACATTTCCTTTAAGTCATGATTAATTTAGGTAAAATGAGTTTTTCAAACTTAGAAATATATAGGTTTTTCAAATTTAAATATAAGTAAGGAATTTTGAAAACATTATTTTATTTTCAGGAAAGACAGGTTTTCAGTTGAGGCCAGTTGCAGGATATTTGTCTCCTCGAGACTTCTTATCTGGATTGGCTTTCCGTGTTTTCCATTGTACTCAGTATATTAGACACAGTTCAGATCCTTATTACACACCGGAACCGTAAGTATAGATTATATTGAATGTATGTCAAAACTAATGTGCATTGTTTTAGATTAGGATTCGGTATAACAGAACCCATATTATTTAGTGTTGTCATGTATCCGTTTGTCACAGACTTGTCTTCACTGCACAACCTTATACAACAAAAATTTTTAAGAGGTGCTTTTTCTGAATGCAACTGCACAACTTAAGAGAAATAGAAAACAATCTAAGATGAAAAGTGAAAATGGAAACAGTTATTTTGAAATCAAGATTACTATAATTTACTTTAAATTAACACAATCGTGTCACTCTACATTTTTAGCCGAATTTTTGAAGAAAATAAGAGTTATTACACTCGACCCAACTTGAAAACGGTTCGTCGGAGGAGGGTAAAACTTAATTTATATCTGTTTCAGACCATTTGGAGACGATACCCAAAATTCATTAATTTATATATCTATATGTTTTATTCCCGGATTGATAAGTGGTAGTAAATATGCTTCAAAATTGCTGATTTTTTGGTGAAAGGGTCCTAGTAGGATTCTTCAGATACACTTTTTTTTGTTTTTCGATCGGATTCAAAATGGCGGAGTTATAACCGATTAATCGTTTTTGGGTAGGGATTTAAGGGTATATAAGTATATGGATTTTTCCCACCTAGATAAAATGATAGTAAATATGCTTCAAAATAGCTGAAATTTTAGTGGAAGGGTCCTTGTAGGATGTCCCAGACACTGATATTTTCATTTTTCGATTTTACACAAAATGGCGACTTGTTTGATTCAAACCAAAATGGCAAAGTTAGAGCGAGGAAATTGCATTATTACTCCCACTCATAAGCCCTTGTGCAGATTTTGAACTATATCATTCGAAAGGTACTTAAATTTACTACAACCCTGTGCAAAGGTATTTCAGATACAGTCCCCGGAACAAGGAACAAAATTTATAGGAAACTCCCAATAAATGATTTTTTCACTATCCATTTCAGGTTTTTGCGCAATTTCTCCCACTCATAAGCCCGTGTGCAATTTTTGAGCTATATCGATCGGAAGGTAATTAAATTTCCTACAATCCTTTATAAAAGTAATTCAGGTACAGTCAACGGAACAAAGAACAAAATGTATAGGAAACTCCCAATAAATGATTTTTTCATTATCCATTTCAGGTTTTTGCACAATTTCTCCCAATTATAAGCCCGTGTGCAATTTTTGAGCTGTATCGTTCGAAAGGTAATTCAATTTCCTACAATTCTGTGCAAAAGTAATTCAGGTACAGTCCCCGGAAAAAAGAACAAAATTGATAGGAAACTCCTTATAAATGATTTTTTCATTACCCGTGTAAGGTTTTTGCGTAATTTCTCTCACTCATAAGCCCGTGTGCAATTTTTCAGCTATATCGTTCGAAAGGTAATTAAATTTACTACAATCCTGTGCAAAAGTAATTCAGGTACAGTCGCCGGAACAAGAAACAAAATTGATAGGAAGCTCCCGATAAATGGTTTTTTCATTATCCATGTCAGGTTTTTGCGCAATTTCTCCCACTCATAAGCCCGTGTGCAATTTTTGAGCTATATCGTTTGAAATTTATTAAATTTACTACATTCCTGTGTAAAAGTAATTCAGGTACAGTCCCCGGAACAAAGAACAAAATTGATAGGAAGCTCCTGATAAATGTTTTTTTCACTATCCGTGTAAGGTTTTTGCGCAATTTCTCCCACTCATAAGCCTGTGTGAAATTTTTGAGCTATATCGTTCGAAAGGTAATTAAATTTACTACAATCCTGTGCAAATTTATTTCAAATACAGTTTTCCGGAACAAGGAACAAAATTGATAAGAAGATCCCGATAAATGTTCTTTTCATTATAAATGTAAGGTAATTACACAATTTCTTCCACTCATAAACCCGAGTGCAATTTGTGAGCTATATCATTCGAAAGGCAATTAAATTTATTATAATCCTGTGCAAAGGTATATTTGGAACAGTTTCCGGAACAAGGAAGATAACTCATAGGAAACTCTTATTATATAATACTAGTTATTCCGTGATAAGAAAATTCGGCTATAGTAATGCGGCAGTGCTGCTTACGGGTTTTTTCTTTTTATTTTGACATCTCAGTCACAGCATTTAATCCTCCAAACTCATTTAAAATGTGTACTTTTCCAACTAATGTTCAGTATCAAAAAATATGTAAAAATCAAGAAAATTCCTTTTAAGCCAGAAGTGTTTTAGTTCGGTAAGCATGACCCTAAAGTAAAATAATTTGATCACGCAGCTGAACCGATGTTGTAATTTACCGAATTTCCAAAATAAAATGTATAACATATTTTAGGCTTTCAACCAATAGTTTGGAAATTGGTCTACTCACGAATGTGCTGAATAGCTGCCTCTATGTACGAAATATATTAGTAGAATTTGTTTGCATCTAAGCCTCCAGCTTCGACTCACACGCTGCTGCGTTCCACTCGCAGCGTAAAAACTCGACATTATTATTATTCGCTTGGTATTTCACATTTAGGGGAAACTAAAAGAGCTGTAAGGTCGTGCAGAATCCTACATTTATTTTTTTAGATAAAATCCTAAAAAAAATTAATTCTAGTACAAAAGTTTTTTAAAAAAGTGTTACTTCCGGTCAAAAAAATGCTTCCCGTTGTTGGATATTTTTGGCTAGTGAACTAGTCCAAGCGATATACAGGGTGCGGCAGAAAGAACTCCCCTATTTGGGGTGGGGGGCGTGTCCTGGAAAAGCTGCATACATAACGTTTATAGTGTACACCATGGTTTTTTCTGGTGAACATCCGCTTTTGTCGTGGAGCAGTTTATTCAAAATCGCCAATAATTACTCAACGGGCCTTCCGTATTCAGTTCGCTCTTGGTCGACGGGACCCTGTTTCCGATAAGGAAACCATTTATTCGTGGGTTTTGAATTTACGAGAGACTGGTTCTGCATTGAAACAGAAGCCCCAAGGTCGAAAATGGACTGCTACGGGCCCAGAAAATGTTGCTTCATTGAGAGGTCCTGTTCAACAATCTCCTCGAAGTTCCGCAAGAAAGCATGCGATGGCCTTGCGATTATCTGGTCGAAGTGTGAGTGAAGGTGTCCCAACATTGCCCTCAAACTTTAGAAGCTCTCAAGGACACGATAACTAAAGAAGTTGAAGCAATCACCCCGACATCACTCGTAAGGTAATTGAACAACCAATGCATCAACAATGGAGGCAGCCATTTGAGTGACGTATTGTTTAAAACACATTAATATTGCATATTCTTAAACGGTATTATGTGTGTGCTTTGTTAATGAAAATAAAAAATCCTATCTTCCTTGGTTTTGTTTTTATTAGCTCCCCAAATAGAGGAGTTCTTTCTGCCGCACCCTGTAGACAACCAACGTGTGTACCAAATTTGGACCAAATCGGACTTAAAATGTGGCCGCTAGAGTGCGAACACGTATATACATATAAATTTTAATGATATCCCAAAACATGTTCTGGGGACCATGATCAGTGCTCATTTACTACTCCTGACCTTAAGTCTCACCATAAGGGTCACTGCAATAGCTCATCTTTCCTATGGAAATTTTCTAATAAATGGAGTAGAATCCAATAGCAAAGTGGAGCATGTCGGGGGTAGCTACTAATAAGTCTCTGGGTTTTCTAAAAGTTGGTGCCACAACTCCATACCCACGGATACTAGAATACATGGTAGGGGTCATGACTAGGCTGCGCAGTAGACTCAAGCATCAGTGATGTCACTCTGAACCCACCCTCTCGGCTCGCTGCCTGCTGCTCTTACACCGTACACTCAGTGTTTCCACTTGTGGGATTTTTATCCCAAATATGGGATAATTTGGCTGCTTGTGGGATTTTGGGATAATATGGGATTTTTCCTGAATTTGACATATTTTCTCTTTTTTTTAAATATTTTAAATATGGTTGTCATATAATATATTGTTAATATTTACTTCCACATTTGTTGTTTTCCGTACCATTCTTACTGTACACTTTATTTCATCATTATTCACAATTAATTATTTAAAATAAAGTACTACAGTGGCAGAAAAAATGTTTCCTGAACAACTTGTACTCTTAGATTGACACCATTAAAATTAATGGTTTCATCAATTTAAGTTAGCATACTTTGATTGCAACTAAATTAACGTTTCTACTAGTTATTTTCAGTATTCAGTTTTAAGGTATGTTTAATCACTTTGCTTTTATTCTTTTACTAGGGGCTCTGCCCCTGGACGCTTCGCATCCCAACCCCGCCTCGGCCTTCGGCCTCAGATGGCTGCTTCGCTTCGCTCGCAGTTGGAAAATTCGCTAAAGAATCTTGTTAATCTTTGGCTCGTTTATACATAGGTGACCGAGCACAAATCAGCTGTTTTATTTGGCAGCTGACTCAAACTCATTAAACATTATCTCCATAAGATTAACATGGGAAATTTGAAGGATTGTTTGGCGGAGATCTTTCTTAGGTTAATAGCGGCTAAAGGGATGATTGGATCTTGAATCTGACGGAAAATCTCTTCTTTGAAATTTAATTTTCTACAATTTTTGTATTTAACATTTTTTGCTATCTCTTACCGTTTTCTTACTAAATGCGCTCAAAGTGAGAAATTGAAGAAATTGAAAAAATCTTTCCCACCCATAAAGTGCTTCCAAATTAAAAAAATGTGAAATTTTGGCAATTTTCCCAAAAGTTTCTCGTCGAGAGCTTTAATTCAAGTATGAGGTTGAGGGGGGTACGATTACTGGAAGTGCCTAATAATTAATATCAGTGAATCGGTGAAATCGTCCAGCTTTAAAGACTTTGGGTGAGCCTCCCTTCTTGGATGAATAGTGGCTAAATGAATGATTGGATCTTGAATCTGAAGGAAAATCTCTCCTTTGAAATTAAATTTTCTACAACTTTTGTTTTAAAAATTTTTTGATATCTCTTACCCCTTTCTTACTAAATGCGCTCAAAGTGGGAAAATGAAGAAATTGAAAAAATCGAAAAAAATTTCCCGCCCAAAAGGTGATTCCAAAATTTAAAAATGCTAAATTCTGGCAATTTTCCCAAAGGTTTCTCTTCGAGAGCTTTAATTCAAGTATGAGGTCGAGGGAGGTACGATTACGGTAAGTGCCTAATAATTAATGTCAGTGAATCAGTGAAACCGGCTAGCTTTAAAAACGTTGGGCGGAGCTTCCCTTCTCGGATAAATAGTGGCTAAATGGATGATTGGATCTTAAATCTGATGAAAAATCGTTAGTCTGAAATTAAATTTTCTAAAACTTTTGTATTTAACAATTTTTGCTAACTCTTACCGTTTTCTTAAAAAAAGCGCTCAAAGTGAAAAAATGAAAAAAATCTAAAAAATCTTTCCCACCCAAAAGGTGCTTCCAAAATAAAAAAATTTGAAATTCTGGCAATTCTCCCAAAAGTTTCTCGTCGAGAGCTTTAATTCAAGTATGAGGTCAAGGGGGGTGCGATTACTGGAAGTGCCTAATAATTAATGTCAGTGAATCCGTGAAATCGTCTAGCTTTAAGGACTTTGGGTGGAGCCTCCCTTCTAGGATGAATAGTGGCTAAATGAATGATTGGATCTTGAATCTGAAGGAAAATCTCTTCTTTGAAATTAAATTTTCTACAACTTTTGTATTTAACAAATTTTGCTATCTCTTACCGTTTTCTTACAAAACGCGCTCAAAGTGAAAAAATGTTAAAAATCTAAAAAATCTTTCCTACCCAAAAGGTGCTTGCAAAATTAAAAAATGTTAACTTCTGGCAATTTTCCCAAAAGTTTCTCGTCGAGAGCTTTAATTCAAGTATAATGTTGAGGGGGGTCCGATTACGGGAAGTGCCTAATAATTAATGTCAATGAAACAGTGTTACCGTCTAGCTTTATATAAGTAGATGTTTACGTACCTCAATAGGTCCTTAAGTTTTACAGTTAACCTGAGCTTGTACTATTTTATTGCAATGTACTACGAAGACAAAGATATATAAGCTAAGATATAGCTGTAATATCAATGTTGTGTATTCATTGGTAATATCATATATATAAAATTCTCGTGTCACAATGTTCGTTCCCGTACTCCTCCGAAACGGCTTGACCGATTCTCATGAAATTTTGTGAGTACATTGAGTAGGTCTGAGAATCGGCTAACATCTATTTTTCATACCCCTTAGTGATAAGGGCTACGCCCCAGTGGCCCTCAAAGTTTCAATGTTAATCTTATGGAAGGTCAATCTTAAGGAAGAAGAAGAAGAAAGATTTCTTTTTATTTTATCATGGGCACAAAAAACAGCTGTTCGTATGAAAAGCTTAAAACAGCTGATTTTGATCAACAACTGATTTGGATCAAAAACTGAATATACATAATTTTAGCTTAGGCCTACAATGAACATTTTTTTTTTTTACAATGAACTAAAACACTTGGGCTAATTATTAGTATCAGGTTGATTTGTCTATCCGTGCAAAGCCGGGTCGGGCCAGCTAGTTACTATGTATTATTGTTATTAAAACAATAAACACTTTTTACTTTGACATTTTAGTCTTCTCCTTCACAAAATTTTTTGTTCCAAGCCTTAGATTTGTAATAAATCTACTAAATATGGTGAATGTTTGAGTTTGGATAGTCTGTTAATTATTACTTATGTTTGACTACTATACAAGTTTCAGGAAAACTACTTTTTCAGTACAAGTATGATTTTTTAATCTATATAATAATAAACTGTACCAGGAACTGGCACATACTTTCTCACAAACATATTTAAATTATTAAACAGATTCACTGTGACTTCATAATTTTGTAGGTGGGATAGGAGAGGTGATTTATTAAAGTAGGAGATTAACTAATAAATATTATTATTATTATTATTATCTAGAGAGAAAACTATTCGATCGATTTTGAAAAAATTTGCACCAAACACGTCAATTAGGCCTCTATAGATGTACGAAAAAAGGTTTTGAAAATTTTTGGCCAACCCCTTTTATGGCCAAAAAACCCCAAAAAACAGTTATTATTATTAGCTAAACGAGAATTTTTAGAAAGATACGGTTTTTTGCATATGGTAGGGTACATTAAAGGCTACAAATAAGCCAAAATTTATCAAAATCGTTAGAGCCGTTTTTTTTATAAAAAATTGATAACTGTTTTTTTGCAGGATGTTTTGACAAAAAGGGGGTTGTTTTTCAAAAATTTTCGAAACCGTTTTTCAAACATCTATACAGGCCTACTTGACATGTCTGGTGCAAATTTGTTTGAAATCAATCAAATAGTTTTCGCTCTAGCTTTTTATACATACAGACAGACAGACATTTTGTAAAAACCACTTTTTTAGACGCGGGGGGTCCCAAAACGGATATTTCTACAAAAAACTCAACATTGATTTTTTTGCGATTACTATACTTTCTCTATACTATAGTATAGTGAGAAACTAAAAATGAATTGCTGTTCCTTTGTAACCGCATCACTTGAGAACGGCTGGACCAATTTAGCTATTTTTTGTTTAAAATATTCGTAATAATCCGAACTAGGTTTTTATATAAAGAAATTTTTTTTAATTTTCCCGACAAAGTTTCAAATTTTGAAAAAAACTAAACAGCCTCTTTTGTATGGACTCGAGACTATAGCGCACAAAAACAGCTGTTCGTGTAAAAAGCTTAGCAACACATCATGTTTGTTTAAGTTTACATTCATTACCATAATATAGCAACATTACTTAGCATTTATAATCGGTTTATTATTCTTCAAACCCAACCCAACAGCATGTTTAGGTTATATTGACCAACTTAAAGCAAAAAAAAAAAAAAAAAAACCAACTAAAAATGCTTACTAAAATGTTT
>JAGFPH010005070.1:30790-47668 GCA_018207615.1 Philaenus spumarius | reverse complement strand
TATATATAAAATTCTCGTGTCACAATGTTCGTTCCCGTACTCCTCCGAAACGGCTTGACCGATTCTCATGAAATTTTGTGAGTACATTGAGTAGGTCTGAGAATCGGCTAACATCTATTTTTCATACCCCTTAGTGATAAGGGCTACGCCCCAGTGGCCCTCAAAGTTTCAATGTTAATCTTATGGAAGGTCAATCTTAAGGAAGAAGAAGAAAGATTTCTTTTTATTTTATCATGGGCACAAAAAACAGCTGTTCGTATGAAAAGCTTAAAACAGCTGATTTTGATCAACAACTGATTTGGATCAAAAACTGAATATACATAATTTTAGCTTAGGCCTACAATGAACATTTTTTTTTTTACAATGAACTAAAACACTTGGGCTAATTATTAGTATCAGGTTGATTTGTCTATCCGTGCAAAGCCGGGTCGGGCCAGCTAGTTACTATGTATTATTGTTATTAAAACAATAAACACTTTTTACTTTGACATTTTAGTCTTCTCCTTCACAAAATTTTTTGTTCCAAGCCTTAGATTTGTAATAAATCTACTAAATATGGTGAATGTTTGAGTTTGGATAGTCTGTTATTACTTATGTTTGACTACTATACAAGTTTCAGGAAAACTACTTTTTCAGTACAAGTATGATTTTTTAATCTATATAATAATAAACTGTACCAGGAACTGGCACATACTTTCTCACAAACATATTTAAATTATTAAACAGATTCACTGTGACTTCATAATTTTGTAGGTGGGATAGGAGAGGTGATTTATTAAAGTAGGAGATTAACTAATAAATATTATTATTATTATTATTATCTAGAGAGAAAACTATTCGATCGATTTTGAAAAAATTTGCACCAAACACGTCAATTAGGCCTCTATAGAAGTACGAAAAAAGGTTTTGAAAATTTTTGGCCAACCCCTTTTATGGCCAAAAAACCCCAAAAAACAGTTATTATTATTAGCTAAACGAGAATTTTTAGAAAGATACGGTTTTTTGCATATGGTAGGGTACATTAAAGGCTACAAATAAGCCAAAATTTATCAAAATCGTTAGAGCCGTTTTTTTATAAAAAATTGATAACTGTTTTTTTGCAGGATGTTTTGACAAAAAGGGGGTTGTTTTTCAAAAATTTTCAAAACCGTTTTTCGTACATCTATACAGGCCTACTTGACATGTCTGGTGCAAATTTGTTTGAAATCAATCAAATAGTTTTCGCTCTAGCTTTTTATACATACAGACAGACAGACATTTTGTAAAAACCACTTTTTTAGACGCGGGGGGTCCCAAAACGGATATTTCTACAAAAAACTCAACATTGATTTTTTTGCGATTACTATACTTTCTCTATACTATAGTATAGTGAGAAACTAAAAATGAATTGCTGTTCCTTTGTAACCGCATCACTTGAGAACGGCTGGACCAATTTAGCTATTTTTTGTTTAAAATATTCGTAATAATCCGAACTAGGTTTTTATATAAAGAAATTTTTTTTAATTTTCCTGACAAAGTTTCAAATTTTGAAAAAAACTAAACAGCCTCTTTTGTATGGACTCGAGACTATAGCGCACAAAAACAGCTGTTCGTGTAAAAAGCTTAGCAACACATCATGTTTGTTTAAGTTTACATTCATTACCATAATATAGCAACATTACTTAGCATTTATAATCGGTTTATTATTCTTCAAACCCAACCCAACAGCATGTTTAGGTTATATTGACCAACTTAAAGCAAAAAAAAAAAAAAAAAACCAACTAAAAATGCTTACTAAAATGTTTAATTCAATTCAATCATTGGTTGTTATATAATATATATAAAACAGCTGGTTTGGATCAAAAGCTTAACATAATTTTAGGTTAGGCCTGCAATGAACCAAAACACGTTTATTTGCAACCAATTGTGCTAATTTAAAATCTGGTGTTTTACAATTTTCTTATTAGTTTTTTTAGATTAAGTATTAAATTAAACGAACAGTTTATTGTATTATCTATAAAAGTTTACAAACTATAAATCGAAATTTGTGTAGTAGTCTATATTCTTAACTGGCATAAAAACCATTTTGCAGTTTGATTACTTAAGTCAATGTAAGGAAATGGAATAACTTACCCTTTAAATTAAATCAAGCAATAGCCAAATTGGTTTAGCCGTTCTCAAGTGATGCGCTTGCAAAGGAACAGCAATTAATTTGTATTATATAGATAAATGTATATACCGATATAAAATCGTACTGGCATGCAAAATTATACTTTCGTCCCTAAGTATTAAAAATATCTAACAAAATTAAAGACTGCAGGTTATGCGTTTTAGTGTTCGAATAGCGAGTGACATTGTGGACTGTGGAGTCTGTATACAGTGCGGCAAGGCGGAGGGTCCATGGTGACGTCACGTTTCCGAGCCGGGCGGCGGGGACCTGCGCGTGACCCCTACCTTGTATTCTAGTATCCATGTCCATACCTGTCATACCAATTAATTAAGTGGATGGCATAGTGGTCGGAACTTCACAGATTCAATTACTTTTGGATTTTATCAAAAACGTTCGTTAAAGCTTCAATATTGGTTTCATCATCCTTAGGTATTGCATAACAGTGTTTCTTGTATGCAAAGTTTATTTGGCTTTGTTATAGTAAGTTCGCACGGAATACATTAATTATTATTCTGAAAACATGTGATATAAAAATAGCATGTATTACAAGGATGTCTCTTCAACCCAATTTCTATCAAACAATTTTCTTATTTTTTATTTTGCAAGAAACTTGATTTGTGTTTTTATAACTTGATATATGTAATTAAATATAATAAGGTTTATAATTTATGATGAAATATTTGCCGTTGATAGAGGCATTCTAGTTTGAAAAATTTTACCTAGTTCTAAATCCTTGTTTAATTTTCTGTCATTGTTCTTTTTTCGACAAAGCCATGTAAATTGGTAACAGCCTCTTTTAAAAACCTTCACAAGTGTCATGTACAATTATACAAATCTCTTATAATAAATCTCTGTCCCATGTTTAGGAAGTACGTTTAAATAAAATTATAATGGTCATGTTAAAATTGTAACATGTTTTTCAATTATCTAGTGGAACTCTGTTAATAAGGAGTTATTATTATTGAATATTATTATAAGGAATTCAAGGTAATTCCACTGAGTGCCAAGTTGCCCATTTGAAATGTTTACCATTTAACAAAATGTATACTTTAGAATAGTGGAATTAAATTGCATCAACAATTACTTTAAATATTTCAGAGATTGCTGTCATGAGCTTCTAGGGCACATGCCCCTTCTGGCGAATCCAAGCTTTGCTCTGTTTTCACAAGAGCTGGGTTTGTCATCATTGGGTGCTTCTGACGCTGATGTTGAAAAGCTGGCTACAGTATGTACATTCTTTAATCTCGACCGATTAGGCTTATTTATTATGACTTAAATACTTTGCATTAGTAAACTTAATTATGATTTTTTTACACATTTTCTAAACGAGTCCCGCTATTCCGAACAGAGATCAGAAAAATACCGATTTTTTTAACATAAAAAGACGTACGTGAAAAAACGTACATTTTTTGTTATACCAATAAGTTAAACAGAGACATACATAGAGCCTAAGCTTGATGAAAACGCCTGAAACCAAATTGGAATGTAAGATGGTTTTGTATCCATCACGTTTTCCATCCGTTTTGCTGAAAGAGAGCTACTACAACAAGCGTCCGGTGAAATGGATACCAGGTCCGTCAGAAAGAAGGAAGGATTAGATACAACAGCTAGGCACTAGTATTGTTGTTGCCACCTGCCAGTTGCGTTCATCTGTTTTTCTCCTCCGTTTTCGTTATCTCGAAAGAATTTTATTTTTTCTCGATCTTTTTTCAAGACGATGCGGTACTTACAGACAAATTGCGGGATGACAAAACCGACAGTTCGAACAACCTATCCCTTCCATTCCATTTTTAGAAGAAAACAACGCAACAGAAGGAAAAAACGGATGGTGTGAACCTACATTAAGGCGAGGTCAAGAGCATTTGCCGCATCAACGTGTGATATGAGTTCAGTTTGAGCATTCACCTCCTCCTCACTTTCCTCCGAGCCGATCAACGCTATATAAAACTGACTCTACCAGATGTCCCTGCCCTTAATTTACGTCCTAACAAGTCAATATGTTGATATTATTCATGAAATCCACCTATTCCGACAGTCTTCGGTCCCAATTAGTTCGGAATAGCAGGGACTCTACTGTATTACAATACTAGAACAAATTACTTCTTGAAACAAACTCTATTAAAACATAAATTCATTATTGTTCTTATAAGATGAGAAAAGTCTCAATTTTTGTTATTACTGTTATTGCTGATAATTTTTTGTTACTTATAAAAATCAAGTGATTGTAAAAAAAAGTATGTGAATTATTTGAAGTTAAGAAAAATGAGAACCAATGGCCGTGACTTCGCCTCTCAAAATAAATTCTTTTACTATTTCAGTTATATTTCTTCACTGTGGAGTTTGGCCTGTGTAAACAGGATGGACAACTCCGAGTCTACGGAGCAGGCTTACTTTCATCAGTCGCAGAATTGCGACATGCAATCACAGCAACAGAGAAGATTAAACGATTTGATCCAGAAGTAACTTGTCATGAGGAATGTATTATCACAGCCTATCAGAATGCTTACTACTACACGGATTCATTTCAAGAAGCTACAGAGAAAATGAGGTTAGTTTAGTAAAAGTAAGACTCACCAAGGCTGGTGCTCAATTTAGGTTATTGGATCAATTCTCTTGGTAGTTCAAAGAAGTTACAGATATTGAAAACCTAGCATTTGTTCAACTTAGGTTGAGAATGATAAAGCTTAAGCAATGAGAACTTGCTGGTCATCACTTGGTACCTTACTAAAAAAGCATTTTTGCAAGTCTAACCTTTTTCAATTTGACAGCTAAAGAGATTATTTATTCAATTTTATTTTCGTAAGATTAAATTTTTAATAAGTTAAATAAACATTTGGGATATGATTATTTTAAAATCTTAAAGTTATTTTATCTTTGTAATGTGCATGCAAACGCTACTAAGTAATAAGTGTACTGTAATTTGTACATTTTGAACATTTTGTTAAGACTCTACATACTGTGTCTTTGGGAGACCCTTCTATTTGGCAGAAGACGCAAAGTAACCATCATTGGTAGTGTGAACGGCAAATAGGCTGTGAGAACCTTTAGCCTTGTTGAACAAGTAGTGTTGTTGCTCTCTCACCCTCAGACCTCTGCTTCATTTAATACCTTTTGTTCCCGGTTTAAAGTTTGTATTTGAGCGTTCATTGTCTGAACTTTTTTCCCGAATTTCATAGGTAAGTTGATATTATTATCTTAAATTATCAAGATTGTAACGTTTATAACAAAAAAACTTATTTCAATTTATCCATTCCATTTCGTTTGATTCAAAACTAAACGTGGAACATTTTTTTTTTTTTTTGACTTATCAGGCCTTTGTTTGAAACCATGTTTGAATAAATTCCTAACTACCCCAAGACATTTTTAAATTGTGTTAATTATATGTAATAGATTTCTAATAGGTTATTTCTTTTTATTATTTGTATTATTATATTACATCTAGAATATAATTTTAATTCTGAAAACTTGACCAATATATGTAGTAAATTTTGTTAGTTTGTACTTTTTTACCGCAATTTGAATATTATATGTACATATATGTCTACGAGGCATATTCGTAAAGTAAGTACCGTTTTGAAAAAAAAATAGTAAAACAATATTATTTCAAGTCAATTTTATTTTTACATGAAAGTGCATACCTTAAACTATGTTTCTACATAGATTCCGCCAATGTTCAAACACTTTTCATAGTGGGTGACCGGATTTTCTATAAATTCTTCATAGGAACTTCCCAAAAGTGACGATAGCCACGACTCCACAGCATTTTTCACCTCATCGTCAGATCCAAAGTGCTTGCCGTCTAGCTCACGTTTCATGTGCAGGAACAAGTGGTAGTCGGACGGCTCCAAGTCCGGGCTGTACGGCGGGTGATCGAACTGCTCCCAATGAAACTGTTGAATCACTGTTTGAGTGTCATCCAACAGTATGGGGCCGAGCATTGTCATAGAGCAACACAATTCTTTTACTGAGCATCCATCTCCGTTTGTTTTGAACTGAACGCCGTAGTTTTCTCAAAGTCTCACAATATTGTTCCACTTTAATGGATTCAGCTCTGGGAAGAAATTCAGTAAGCAAAACCCCCTTCACATGATTTCTTTGTGCTAACATTGTCGTTTTGAACTTTTGTTTTTTCTGAGATTGAGTATGTCTCTACTCCATTGATTGTTGCTTGGATTCTGGTGTGACATGACGAACCCAAGTTTCATCGCCTGTAACAATTTGGTTTAAAAATTCCACTACCTCTTCACTGTAGTCGCTTGGTTTTTGGAAATTTGTTTTGTGAACATCAGTGAGCATTTTTGGAACCCATCGGGAACACACCTTGTGCTAACGTAAGCGGTCTGTAACAATTTCGTACATAGCAGTTTGTGAAATCTGCTGAAAGTGTTGTCATTGTAAAACATCTGTTCTCGTGGATTTTTTCATCAACTTTCCTTACCAAATCATCATTGACAACAGAAGGACGACCACTCCGAGCATCATTGTGGAAACTTGTTCGACCTTCATTAAACAATCTAACCCACTTTCTCACCATTCCATCACTCATCGCATCTTCACAGTAAACATCTTTAACTTGACAATAAATTTCAGCCGGTTTCACATTCCTTGCTTTCAAAAATCAAATTACAGCACGAATTTCACAGTTGACGGGATCAGTAATTGTCTTAAACATTTAAAATATGCACAGCAACTGAAAATTCAACGTAGAGCATCCAAAATCGCATCAGTTGTGCAATATATGTGAGTTTAAGGGAATTAGAATAATAAATAAGGGTGTAACGTAAAGGAGGGGTTTTGCAAAGTTTAGATAATTTAGGCAAATTTAAGTTAACATTTTAAAGTAATAAACATAGAAATCCAAAGGGAGAATGCAGGCAGTTTTATTTTTTATTAATAGTAATCACTTAACTTTTGTTACTAAACAAATTTATAAAGATAAAAGATAATAATAATATTAGAATGCAGACGTTAAACTTAAAATAAAATAAAGGTTACGTCACAAGATTACAACCTCACATCAAGGCGTTTTACATAAAAAAAGACATGTTTTTAGCCTCAAAGCAGGTCTGAAATAACACTAAGGTGTTTCTGATTGGTCGAAATTGATCACGCGAGATGACGTCAGCACACATACTAGGAGAGAAGGGGCAGTGGCTTCACCCACTTCGAAGAGAACTATTGAACAGTTAAGACGTATTCTGGTGCATTGTGACGATGTTCACAAGTTAGTGAAAGTCTGCTGTATTTCTGGAGGAAATACGGTTTGAGTTATGGTAAAGTGTATGTAGAGACTGCATGATCACGCGAATGTAAAAATGGTGAAGATCGGACAAAATTTGTAGAAGTTAACCATCATTAAAATTTATAAAGATAGCATGGCTTTAGACCAAGATGGCCAGCATGTGTTAGAGACTGCTTTGTTAGAACGAAATGTGTTTTAAAGTGAGATAGACAGTGCTACTTCGAAATATGTAAAACAGTGACAATGATTAGGCTGAGTATTACAGAATGTAGGGTTTCTTTTCTTAAATAAAAAAAAAAAAATTAAAGTAGATTCATTTTTTTTTTTTTAAACAGTGCACTATAAATTCATCTAACAAAAACGTACGTAAGTAGAAAATTACAGTAAAATTTGATTTATGATTTCAACGTGTCTAGTTGAAAGACAAATATAAATAATATTGAGAACTTTTGTTTCAAAGGACAGGTGGAAACTACACCAGCTCGCATGCGATACTCAAAACTGCAACAGCACAGCTGTAGAGCCTTACATAGTACGCTACGTACTTTTGTTACAATAAAATATATTTTTCTTGTGTAAATGTGTCTCTAATATTATTTGAAATAAAGAACACTACATAAAGTAGATTTTCCGTAAGAACATTTTTTATTTTATTGTTTTTCCAATTTTAAATCAAAGTTTGACTAAAACATTAATAAACAAATTATTTGTTACAGGGCGTTTGCGGCTACAATTCAACGACCATTTGGCGTTAGATACAATCCTTACACTCAAAGCGTTGAAATACTAAGCAATGCTCAGAAAATCGCCACCATCGTTTCAGAACTAAGAGGCGATTTATGTATTGTAAGTAATGCTCTGCGTAAAATACATGAACACGACGAAACAGTTGACGTTGAGAGCATTGCAAACATGTTGCAAGGAGGTATACAACTGAACACAGAGAAAGAAGACTCCGATTGAGAATAATCAACAGATCACCACTTGAACTAATATAAATTATGCAAACTTTATGTTTAGATATGTTTTATTTTAGCTTGAATAATAATAAATCTACCAAATATTTTAATTCAGTACTTACAACCATAGGTCCAAATACTGTATACATATTTTTATTGTTAATGACAATAAGTGACAATAAAGTAAGTTATTACTAACCCCTTTATAAATGTTTCTTTGAATATAAACTAAACATTCAGCCAGTGTCAAAATTCCCACACAACAACAAAATGTTGATAGAAATTTCCGAGTTTGTTGAAAGATCTAGTTCGGAAACTATTTGGTCTACAAAAAATTTTCTGGTCTCAAATTGTAGCAAATTTAGTCTACTTTTAAAGCATTGGAGTATTTATTATTGTAAAAATAGCCCTTCATGTTACAATCACCAAAAACTGAAGAAAGGTCGAGAATTTTGTGGTTTTTTAGACTGTTTGATAATGTTGCGTTCGGTGCTTGAGGTCAAAACTTGGATTTGATGTACGGTTTGATGTGGATGGTTACTGGTTACTGGACTTCTAAATATTTTTTTACTAAGATTTCAACATTGTTTTAATAATTTGAAAGATATTATTGTAAATTAATAATATTATAAAGTAACTTATACATAACATAATACCATTTATGAAACATGGATGGTTGAAAACTCACATCTACTTGTTTCCTTAATCAAGTATTAAGCATAAACATCTATAAATAGAGTGTAATAAAACAATAATATTTTCTGCCTGATTTTGTTTCAAATAATTAGTACATTGATATTAATAGATATTTACGTTACAAGTGAGGTAACTGCTTCTTTCCATCATTCGAAGGGGATGTTTGTACAACGAGACGAAGCCGAGTTGTATAATCCCCGAGTGATTTAAAGAAGCAGTACACGGTATATAATGTACAATATTTGACCTAATCCTACAACTTACCAGGACTTACAACTTTGTTGTTGTTCTATAACTTTGTACAATAAATAAAATCAACACAACATTTTAACTAGTATATTATTTTATTATTAACCAAACATTGCACTAATATTAATAATCAAACATTGAAATTATCGTCTGAACTGGATTTTTACTTGATATAAATGTTAAATACGCAGTTGTTACATTTCCAAAAGTATACATTCGATGCAGTAAATTGACAAGTTAAATTTAAATTCAAAGTTGACAGTAACAAAATTTACTTTTGTTAGTAGAATTCAGACATATACGATAGTCTGTGAATCAGTGTTATTTAAATTTTGTTTAGTAGTAATGAAATTAATCTGCTATAACTATTTATCAGCTGATCTAAGCGTTTTAAACAAGCAGCTGCTTGAAGCGTGATATAATCGTAACTTATGGACTCTTTACATCACTAGACATGTAAAGTTGATCAGTAAATTACTCCTGGGAAAGGGCAGTTTAACACATGGGGTAGGTAAAATAATGTAATATATATAAAGTATGGCTAAAAAATAACCAGATTATTGCTATAGAATTGTTCATTTCTTTACAATTTTAACATTAACGCCTTCAATATACTCCTCTACACAATCGCTTCACCGCTCCATGGGTATTTTCCATTGGTCAAAGCAGTGTTTTAAGTCATTTTCCGGAGCATGTTTGTGGTCTCCATCGCTTTTTCTTTCATAGTTTTAACTGCCTCAAATTTCATTTTCAGTACTGATTTCAATTTGGGAAAGAGAAAAAAAGCCATACAGTGCAAGGTTGGATAAAAAGGTGGATGTTCCAACACAGGGATCCCGTGGTTGGCCAAAAACGACTTGACTGACATTTCAGTATAGGCCGGAACGACCTGATAAAAAATCCATGACTTGTTTTTCTACGACTCTGGTCGCTTTCTTCTTACTCATTAACGGAAAGTAGTTAGCACTTCAAGGTAGTATTGCCGATTCAAAGTTTGACCTTCAGGTACTCAGTTTACAGGCACAAATTCATGGATGTTAGAAACACAATCATTGCTTTCTATTTTGATTTAGTCATACGAGCTTTCTTCTGCCTCAGTAACTAAAACTCTTAAAATGTACTGATTGACACTTAGTTTCTGGATCATAAGTAAAAACTACGATTTATCACATGCTATCACTTTTTCCAAGAGTTTAGGATTTTTTTTTAATGGTTATGAAAGTGTCAGCATAAAAATGTCTGTTTGAGAATCCTTTTGTTTAGATATTCTTGGGCACCATTTTTGAATACACTTTCCTCATATTAAAATGTTAATGCAAAATCTGCCGAACAAATTTGTGAATGCCTATGACCTCAGCAACTTCACGAATACTTCACCAACGCAACGGAGTTTTTGTCTTTTTTCGTTGACATGGAAGGGCATCTTTTACATGGGTCATCTTCAATCTCCTCATGTCTCTCTTTCAACTGTTTAAACCACTTAAAAGAAAAGCCTGAGTACAAGATAAACATTCATCATCATATACTTGTTATAACAAAGAATAAGTTTCTGTAGTGGATTTTCCAAGTTTCAGAAGAAATTTCACAATAACACGTTGCTCTTTTTAAACAATTTTCAGACGGACTAAGGTTGCACGATCCAATACAAATAAAGTACAGAACCCGACTGTAGTCAGTCAACTCCGCTGTAGGAATGGAGAGAGGGAATGTCACGTAACTGGACTGCTTAGCGTTTGATCTTAAAACATTTGTTGCTTGTCTGTAGGAATAAAGTGCGGTTATTTTTTAGCCATAACTCTTGTTTTTGAAAAAAATAATAAAACAAATAATCAATGAAGATCTATGTTCCGAGAACAGGGATTAAAATCTATTTATTCTATAATCAGAAAGGATCCAAGGAGAAGTTATTTTCAGGTGAGGATTTCAGCTTTAAACAAGCAAAAACAAAAGATAAACCAAGATAAGTAGTATAGGTTAGAGATTAATTTATCATATCTTAAAACTGTTAAAATAAAAAATTTATTTATGTAATATTTAATAATGTACACTGGCTTATTTTTAAATGTCAAACCTTTCAAAACAAATTGCATGGCCTTCTTCTTCATATTCTTCCTTGGTGACGACGAAGCTGTAGAACTCATGATCTTTACTAAGCAGAGCTCCACCATGCCATGCATAGGTTATTGGGCTGGAATAAAATACAACAATCAATCAAAATTAAGACAGCTTTTACTTACAGTTTAATAGAATTTATAATAGGGAATTATTATAGTTTGCTATCAAAATATATTGGTTATAAAAAACATTGATTATCAGAAATCACGAAAGATTATTTCTGTACACCAACAATAAATAAATACAATGTGTGATGAAAGAATACAGTGAATGAATTTGTATATCATCAACTGTTTATGCTACAACAATTTGATCTAATATGTCCTTTAGCCTGATTTGTTGAGACTGAGCATTGTCAAGTTTGAACTCGTTCTGATTTGACAGTAACCTTCCAGAGCCACTGGATTGAGGTCGTGTTGCTGTATCTGTTGTACATCATAGATTTCGAACAACGGATTAACATTAAGTTTTGTTTAAAGTTACAAATAAAGTGCCAAAGAAGCTCACGAAATGTTAAAATCAGGGTATAGCGATAATGTGGTAAACTCTGAAGACTGTTTACAAGTTGTATGAGCGATTTATAAGCAAAAATGAGTCATTTGAAGATGAGCAATGGTCGGGACGTCCTTCAACCTCAAAAACAGATGGAAACATGCAAAAATTACCAAACTTCTGCGTTCAAACAGACTGTCCACATCCACCATACTCACCACATTTTTCCAAATGTGACATATGGCTCTTCCCAAAAATAAAAAACCATGCGAAAAGGAAACGTTTTTATACCATTCCTGACATTGAGATGGCTACGACCCAGTAGCTGAAATCCCTTCCGAAAGAAGCCTTCCAGGAATGCTTCAGTCATGGATTCAACGTTGGGACAAATACATCACTAGCTAAGGGCAGTAGTTTGAAGGAGATTAATTCAAACTTTATGTAAGCTTATTAATTTGTTTGTAATAAAATTACTCATCATATTTTTTTATCATACTTTGTATCCCTGTGGAGATTTAGAAAACACAAACGGTGAAGTTTACCCTGTGAATATAGAATTGGGAACTCAATGATAAATATGGTAATGAGTGATTCATTAAGGGTCTTTATTGTGGGCGAAGTTAGGATATCTGCTCCTCTCTTCCCGTTAACCCATACACAATAGTCATTTCTACAAGCATTATTACAAACAATGTATATATACTAGAATTAATTGCAGCCTATCGGATTGTTTTATTTATAAATAAATGGTTATAAATACCTTGTATGTCTCAACCATCATTGTTTTTTAAATGCAACATGTTTCGCCATTTTACTGACGGCATCTTCAGGCTGACATTTAACACAAAACACTATACGCTAAAAACACATGTTCAACATAAAACTAGTTAAATTAAAATATTTTCTTTTTTAATTATATTATGGTAAAAAATGTTTTTAAGTAGCCACATGTTGTGCCACCTGGTTCTACTACTTGACTGGATTGCAATCTAATGTCGTATCTAGATTTGTTCATGTACTAGTATCGCATGTAGTAATAGCTTGAGATACCTGATTTAATAAATCATATAAATATATACCATTTTAATTAAATTTGAGTTAGTGATTTAATATATTATTTAGCCATTTTTGGTGTGTTTATAAAACTTAAACTCTACTAATACATCCATAATTCTGCCCTTCTGTGTTTTATGCAGTATTTGCATGTGGTCTTCTATGTTTTTGTAACAATGGTTGTTATTGATCAGGTGTTTGGCAAATGTAGATCTGATTGTGTTGATTAACAGCATCTCAACAGTATCTCAAGCTCTAACAACATGCAGATACATTTATTACAACCAACCTACTTCGTAAATTTTGAATCTGTAAATTTTTAAAAACTAACAGAGTTTTTAGGTTAGGTTTATATCACTCTATTTTGTTAAAAAAATCCTGTCAAAACGTCAGGATCTAGGATACCGCACCCCCAACACCCTACCCTGATGCAAGTGCCACAGTCCTAATCAATCGTCTTTTCAGTGAAAATATCAGACTATACAATATTTAATTTGTTTCTATTGGCTTCCCTGCAAGTCGCTATGGAGGTTGGTGAGCAAAGCCAATTCAATTGGTGGAAAAAATACTGAAATAATACAAATAATTCAAAACAAAGTTTAGGTTTTATAACGGCTAGAACCATGACTTCATAAAACTCTACAGCTTTACATCAGTATTAAAGTGATTACATTAATCTGTGTAAAATAAATATAAAAATGTAAAATTCACTACACAGTAATAGTTAATTCTTTTTATTACTACAAATCCCCGTGATATATCACAGGCGGATTAATTAGATACACATCAGAAATACATCATTTATACAAAATACCATTTAAACAATGTAGTGCCTTGACATTACATCAAATAGTAAATGCAGATTAAACTGCAACTTCACCCGATCTAGCGTCTGACATAGACAACTCTAAACAGCTGGAACCCAGCACTGCACAGCGCATGCGCAGCGACTTCTATTAGTCACATAAGCAATAATGAGACTCTCTTCTTTAATCAACTTACAACATGGCCTGACCTTCTAAAGCCACACTTCAGTAAATAATACGTTTGTTACTACAAAATAAAATAAAAAAGAATAGTAAGCGATGCTTGGATCATATTAGTTGTTCGCAAATTTAAAACAGTGTAATAAATCGAAGTAGTGTTTTGTGTAATGTGACGTGAAGTGAAGTGAATAATTTGTAACACGTAATGGCAGAATAACAAACTGGCCATGTTTGTTACCTTGCAAATTTCTAACCGGCAGAAATGATTAATTCCGTCTTACCAGGTAAAGAATTCAAACAAATCTTTTAAACTAATTTCCTGAGTTTGCTAATAAATTTGAATCTGAGTTTGCTATAAAAATTATATTGTCTGAATTTAACTTTAACCATATCTCTACATTTTACAAAGTAATTGTCTGTCATAACTTAATTTAGCCTAAACAGCCTATCTTTTAAAATCAGTATATAGCCTATAAGCCTTAAGCAAAGTGCAGTTTAATATTTAAGAGCCTTTTAGAGCCATATAAAAGAAAAATATATTAATAGTGTCTGTTCAAAGTATTTCTTTAATTAATTTCATAAAATCATAAGTTACACTACAGTTTTATATAAACATGATTTTAGACATGACAGTTTATAAACAACCTTGAACTTGAAAAACTAAGTGGATAAGTTCTGAAACTAAATCATGTACTTTGTTCGCAGTGAAAACCACTGGTTCAAAAATCACCTGTTGTTCTACATGAACTGAACATTTATGTTATGTCTTCGCAAAGAACAATTTGTGTGCAATAGTAACTTAAGTGCAATATCACTGATCACACATAAATGACACTTGATTTCGAAATTATTTAAAAATTTTAATTGTTTTTTTTTCTATTTATTATATGAGAGACGTCTCAGAGATAAAACTCCATTATTTTTATTATTTAATTTTCGCTTAGTATTAAGGTTGGCCAACAAAATAAAAGTTATTAGTAAAACTATGGTAAATGTATTTAATTTTGTAACTTTGTAGAGTAGCTAAATATTCAATTATAATCTGTACTGTTGTAAATGCAACAAACTGTATCTTTTTTTATTTTGATTATAAATAGGGAGGGTTTTTCAAATCTTACTTTTGGGGAGGGATTTTTGTTTTTAACTTAACTAAATTAATAATGTAAATGTAAAATTCTTTAACATCTTTCTTATTTTGTACATAAGGTCATATAAATTTTCGTCTTTTTCTCTTAAGGGCATATCAATTTTAAAAAAAATGTATATATACATATATTAATTAAAGTAAAGCTTAATAAACAAACTGTTTATTATGTGACTTGTATTTATTGTGATTTATTGTAAATAGCTAACTCAGGTGTTTGAAACAGCTTTAAATAAGGTAAGGTTATAAACCATATTCATTGTACATTTTTTTTATAATTTTTTAAATTTATTCATACATGTATCATCTTAGTTCGGTCCAGTACGTTCTTCCAAATCGTTATTTTCCTTTACATGGTACAACAACACACTTTATCTAGGCCTACCTAACTATGCAGACGGGGATTTTTAACTCGGTAAATGTGTACAATTATAACAACTATAAAACTGTAGGAATATTTGTTAAGATTTTGTGTTTATGTATATTATTATATATATTTAAATAAAGATAAAGATATTATCTTTTAATTGCCTTTTATTTCATATTGATACATCAAACGATTTAGAAGTTATTAATATTATAGGCTACTAGCTGTTGTACCCGTGGCTTCGCACACGGTCCAAAGTTTCGCCGCATAGTAATTAATGTTTATTGTTTTAAGGGTTGTTATTACATTTTCACCCCGATCCGGCTTTGCACGGATAGACAAATCAAAGTTAAATGTATATTAGCAACAAAAACATATCAATAAATATAGTACACTATGTGTTTCTTATGGGGATTTTTAGTAACTTTGACCCTCCAAACCACCCTAAAATTTAGAATTTTTTGGAAACCTTTCTTAGGGAGCACCTAGGGCACTAGAGGAAGCTACATACCAAATCCTTTTGGTGGTTTTTTTAGTAACTTTGACCCCCAAAATTTCAAATTTTATGTAGGATTGCCCATGTATAAATCGTAATTTATGATAAAACCTTTATTATTAATTCCTTTTACATTTTTACATAGTTTACAACATAACCTAGAAATACTGAAATCGGCCTAGGCCAATGTTAAACGATTGTTGTTTAAAACAAAGAAGGCATTTAGTTGTCAGAAATTAATAATTTAAAAATACTATTTAAAAAGTAATAATTTTATATAGGCATACATTACGATGTTGAGGAGATTTTTAACTTGGTAAATGTGTACAATTATAAAGATTATTTAGATATGATTTTATATAACTGTAGGCATATATGTGATATTTTTGTTATTTATATATTATATTTTTTATCAAAATACCAAACTCTATCAAATTATAGGCATATTGTAGTTATTGTACCCGTTCTTCGCACGGGAATAGTTCATGGTGTAAGCAGACGTATAATACAATCAGTCTGATGGTAAATGTTGACAAATTGTAACAAATGAAGGTAAAAATTTATATATTTACGTGTCACTTAAATAGTGGTCGAGAATTGTCAAAAACCTCTGACAGAATAACGTGTTTTTTCATTAAAAAACATGTTTTGACTCGTCACTCACTTATTTTACCCAATTTGTAGAAGTCAAAATTCGACTTGGGGAGGGAGAGCCCCCAGGGCATATACACTTCACCGTTGTATAACCAATATCTGGCAAAGATGGTGTTTGCCCTAAAGAGGGGTCGAGAATCGTCAAAAATGCTCTAGAACACAGTGTTTTCAAGATATTGACGATTTTTGTGAAAAAACAATATGCTTATGAGTACTATCAATGCATCTGTTTGGTTGGTCACAGTTAGTCTGGGGACCATGATCAGTGCTCACTTA
>JAGFPH010005070.1:20289-30780 GCA_018207615.1 Philaenus spumarius | reverse complement strand
GTAAAAAATGCTCTAGAAAGCAGCGTTTTCGAGATATTGACGATTTTTGTGAAAAAAGTTATGAAAAAGCTCCAAATCGTTGTAATATAATCGAAGCTGATTGAACACTACAAAATAGAAATTTAGTTTGAAATAATTGTACAAATTACCAGCTCTCTAGGTTTATGGGAAGTATAATAAATTAATAATTAATTTGTGTTGTTTTAGGGGTTGTTATCTCATTTTCACCCCTAAGAAGCACGTGAATAAAAGAAAATATGGTTTACATTGTAGGCCTATAAATGTCTTGTAAGAAATAAATGTACCAATTTCCAGCTCTCTAGCTTCATGGGAAGTATAATAATTATTTCATATTGTTTTAGGGGTTGTTGTTACATTTTCACCCCTTCGCAGCACACTGAAAAATACAAATATGGTTTACTTTTGATGTATATCTTGTAAGAAATGAATGCACCAATTTCCAGCTCTCTAGCTTTATGGGAAGTATAATAATTAATTTGTATTGTTTTAGGGGTTGTTATTACAATTTCACCCCTTAGCAGCACAGTGTAAAGTGAAAATATAGTTTACATTTTATATGTACCTTGTTAGAAATAAATGTACAAATTACCACCTCTCTAGCTTTATGGGAAGTATAATAATTAATTTGTATTGTTTTAGGGGTTGTTATCTCATTTTCACCCCTAAGAAGCACGTGAATAAAAGGAAATATGGTTTACATTTTATAAATGTCTTGTAAGAAATAAATGTACCAATTTCCAGTTCTCTAGCTTTATGGAGAGTATAATAATTATTTAGTATTATTTTAGGGGTTGTAGTTACATTTTCACCCCTTAGCATCACACTGAAAAATACAAATATGGTTTAATTTTTATATATATCTTGTAAGAAATGAATGTATCAATTTCCAGCTCTCTAGCTTTATGTGAAGTATAATAATTAATTTTTATTGTTTTAGGGGTTGTTATCTCATTTTCACCCGTAAGAAGCACGTGAATAAAAGGAAATATAGTTTACATTGTATAAATGTATGTAAGAAATAATGTACCAATTTTCAGTTCTCTAGCTTTATGGGAAGTATAATAATTATTTAGTATTGTTTTAGGGGTTGTTGTTATATTTTCACCCCTTAGCAGCACACTGAAAAATACAAATATGGTTTACTTTTTATATAAATCTTGTAAGAAATGAATGTACCAATTTCCAGCTCTCTAGCTTTATGGGAAGTATAATAATTAATTTGTATTGTTGTAGGGGTTGTTATTACAATTTCACCCCTTAGCAGCACAGTGTAACATGCAAATATAGTTTACATTTTATATGTACCTTGTAAGAAATAAATGTACCAAATTCCAGCTTTCTAGTTTTAATGGATGTATAATAATAAATATTTATTGTTTTAGGAGTTGTTTCAACCCTTAAATCAAAATTATTTATAGCCTATGTCTCATTCCAGGTCATGATCTATATGTGTGCCAAATTTCATTCAAATCCATCCAGTACTTTTTGCGTGATTGTCAGTCAAACAAACAAACAAACATACAAACTTTCACATTTATAATGTTAGTAGGATATTATTGATTGAAATTGTAAAAATAACACCAAAGTATAATCTACACTAGGTTTTGTATGCGTATTACAGATGATGTGAAATTACAGGTGAAATCAGTTATATTATTATTATTAAGTTATATTATTTCTTCTTTAAATGTTACCCACATACACTCGTACGTACACTCGCTTTTATAGGAGTTGAATATTTTTACCAAATGTTTAGAATATATCGAAGACATTTAAACAGTTATTAATCTTAAATACATTAAACAAAAGTCTACTTACTTCTCTGGACTTTGAACGTTTACATCATACTCATCAGGAGCCATGGACCGTAATTCCTTTTGTAACCGCTCCTTTAGACCGGGCAACTTTGCACAACCTCCGACAACCACTATATTGTTGTACAGATGAGCATGTGTTTCTGGAGGACAGCTGTTTATGCTTTCCACTACTGCTTCTGCTATACCCATTTGTGAGATTCCAACATCCGACGGATGGAACAACATTTCTGGCACTGCAAATCTCTCGTTGTTCAGTTTTAGACTTTGCTGCAAACAATTCAAACAACAATAATACACATGTTTTTCTAGGTTTTGTATTTTTACTTTTTCCCCCCTATACGTAGTATATGGAGAAAGTATTGTTTTCGTCCAAATTTTTGAATTTTAATGTTTAGTGGAATTATCTGTTTTGGTGCTCCCTAAACCCCAAAAAATTGTTTAATGGAATTATCTGTGTTGGTGTTCCCTGAACCCAAAAATATTTTTAGTGGAATTATTTGTTTTGGTGCTCTCTGAACCCAAAAAAATGTTTTTTTGTGATGTCTGTCCGTGTGTCTGTTAGGATGTGTACAGAGCTGGAGTCCATACCAACGGTCCGATTTTGATGAAATTTGATATGTAGTTTTTCAAAACCTTTTTTCGTGCATCTATACAAGCATAATTGACATGTTTGGTTCAAATTTGTTTGAAATCAATCGAATAGTTTTAATAATAATAATAATAATATTTATTAGTTACTCTCCTACTTTAATGTGTCCTCCCTCCTACTTTAATACAATTAATTATGAATCAAAGTGAATCTGTTTATAATTTAAATATGTTTGTGAGAAAGTATGTGCCAGTTTCTGGTATCGTTCATTAACGAATGTGATTGAAAAATAAATATAACAATATAAAAGTTAAAAAAAAAAAAATTCTATTTTAATTATTAATTATGTTAGGCCTACTTACAAAACGAACGTAGGTTAAAGTAACTTTTTTTAAATATAAAAAAAACTTATGAAATGATTTAACTTTTTTTCAAAAACAAAACAAAAGATCTTATAATTTAAACTTGGGCCTCCTAAAAATAACGATTTTAATTCCAACTAGTTTAAATACAGTCATTCAGGCAAAACTATATTATGGTTCACTTAAATTTTCATCGACACAAGGTCTATATTTGTAAATTAACAGAAGCTCAAACTTTTATGATTCTATTAAAATAGCAATAATTCAGACCAATAGCACAAGATAATTACAGTTTAAAATATAGTTTTATGTTTGTAGCCCTAAGTTGTGTTTTAGGTTGTCAAGAATGAAGTAAACAAAAAGGGTTTGAAAAATACATAGATTTTCAACGACTTCTAACCTGAAAGTCACAAAATAACATATTATTATAGCCTAATTGGTTTATAAATCATATAAAAATTAACCAACATCTAGACATTGTTTGTTTTGACTGAAATTATAAACTTGTAGTCATAACCCCAAAAGAATAAGCTAGGCAAGGTTTTGGTAAAGTACTACAGTTGTTAACTGAAATCCGCAGTTATTTGTCTCATGTTGGGTTTATTGTTGAGAGCTACTCAAAAACGTAGTTATTTTATAACGACCATGAACATGTGCTGTACTACATTTGTTGTTAAGACTGATTTCTATTTTTCTACACTACTTTCAAAAAGTTAATTTTTTCTATTAAACTGCAAACAGCCATTTGAGGCTTTTGCAGTTTATGTAAAATAAAATAAATAAATACAAAGAAAGTAATTTTTTTAAATTAACTTTGAATTTAAAACCCTGTTAGGTAACAATAACCGAGTGATGGAATGGTTCTTTTGAAGCATAAACCATTTTTGTTTTTAATCTAACAGAAAGTAACTATCTTGAGTATTCTGCTAACAAAGCGGAAGAAGAAAATGAAGCTGCTTTCAAAGTAAATAAAAAACTAAATACAAAATAGAAAAGCTAAAGTTAACTTTGTAGTTAAGCTATGCAATAAATATATACTAACAACAAATATTACCTGTCCACTGTTAGCTTGATCAATTGTGCGAAGATAGCCTCGACGCACACTTGTGAAATCAGGCAAAACATAATCTCGTACTATGGTATTTTCTGGCCATTTCTTCTTTGCTTCATCCATTTCCTTAACTAAATCTAAAGCAATGTAGCAAGCGTCCTCTTTCGCTTGGTTCACAACATATGTTTCATCCATTACGTTTATCTGTCTGATAAAATAAAAGTTAGTTTTAAATATCCTAATAGGATGATAATTTGATCAAGTCGTAAATAAAATGTATTACTAGAAATAAAGTGAAGTAAAATTTGTTTATTTCTTAAATAATTGTAGTTTAGTATGCAAGACAGAAAGAATGTTTTGTACGTTTTTCCTTTGCATAATAAATTCCTTTTTTTTAACAACTAATCAAAAGACATCTTCTCAAAACATTTATTTTCATCATTTAAAAAAAAAAATTAAGGTAAAATGTTTCCTTTTCGCGATTTATACCCTTATAAGTTTTTGTTAAACTTACAAATTTCAGATGTTTATACAGTATTAATTTTTGTTATTCATTTTTTTGTAAAATGTATGTAATAAATTCAATTCAGCTTTTGAAATTTAACCTACTCAGTCATATTTACCAAATTGTAATTTGTTCTTAACTAACACAGATACAAACAAATATAAGACTTAGTAGAACATTTATTTTAGACAAAACTTATATTTATTTTAAAGAATCTACAGGGTGTCCCATAAGTTAAGTGCCAAACTTCAAGGAATGGTTCTATGGGTCAAAATAAGAACAAAAAGTTCATATAAACACAGACCCGAAAACGCTTGGTTTTCCAGATATCTGTCATTTTGTTTTTTGTACAAAATAATTCATAACTACAGAACGGTTTGACTGATTGAGTTCAAACTTGGCATGAAGTTTAACCTAATAATGATAGGCTATATCACAAGAAAAATAAGCGATTAAATCCAATCATGAGTTTCAAAATGGTGGCTGTTTGAAAATTTCAAACTTAAATTACTCAAAAACCGTACATTTAACAAAAAATGTTGACACCTTTTTTGTAGCCCTTTTTATTCCTTTTCGGATGGTGTAAAACAACCGGATGAAGGATAATAGCTAAGTTAAAGATAATGACAGCAAATGTACATACAATATTACTGTGTTTACTGTGTTGGTATAGGATGCCGGGTTGAATAAACCAATTATTACACATTACTTCGGGTCTGTGTTTATATGAACTTTTTTTGTTATTTCGACCCATAGAACCATTCCCCGAAGTTTGGTACTTTACTTATGGGACACCTTGTATAGTGGGTTAAGTGGCAGGGGATTAGTTAAAAATTTTCTCCATAGTTAATGATAACTTCTCTGCAATGGTTTCAACAATTAATAGATAAGATACAAAACACCACTTTATAAATTTCACAAATAAAACTTTTATATAATTAGCTACATATGTTTCGCTGTTAGGTATCTTCTGGCTACTAATTGAAATAAAGGAGAGCCTAAACTAAAAACTAACATACAAACGTTAAAGGAGTGGGAGTAACAATAGGGTTGGTCTGGATGAGCAACATTGGAATGTGACCTGGTGAACAAGGATGGGCTAGAAGTGGTTGACAATAGGTTTTAACAAGAGGGAGGAATTAAGCAAATTTGTTCATTTATAATTTGTCCAGAGCCTCAAGAGCTCCAGAACATTAAGATACTCTCATACCCCGATACGCACTCACGCACACACACGCAGCCCAGCCTACCTGCCGTTACTGTTGTTTCGATGGCTCACAAACTAGGCCTCAGTCTGCAAAACTGCTATTGTTTACACTTTTGAATTCTGCATTTTATTTTATGAAAATAGAGTCCAAACACGAAATGGCTACAACATTCCTTACTGTATCTTAGGAATAAAGGGGTCAAACGATCAACTCGACTATCAAGTAAAGTATCACATACAAGATTTACTGCAAGTGCATGATTGTAAAACAATAATACAGTAAGACCTCGATAATCCGGCAGACCCGATAGTTCGGCATCCATCAACTTGTAAATTTGCACTCATTAAAAATGGCAGTTTTTGTAATTATTGAGTGATTTAAGCCCGGTCTACACTGTCTGTTGGCTCCATATCCGTTAAAAACAGTGTGTAAAAATCTACTGCTCTATAAACTTGTTCAAAACAAACATTTCAATCAACATTTCTCCTAAAAATTGAACCAATTCAAAACAATGTGCTCTCGTCGTTCTTTAAAAACGTTAAAGGGACCGTTCAACACTTTCGTTGCTGACAGTATTTTGTTGAACGTATTCCACTTAATGAAGATTATTTGAACAAATTGAAGTCTTTGGAAAAAGATACATTGAATTTCTTATAAATAGTTGTTCGATTTAAAACCGCTTTCAGGGTGTCTACTAGTTCCCAGAAATAAAAATCAGTAACTTTTCAGTGGCTTTTAGGGTAAAAATTTTAAAAATCGAGTTTCTATATACAAAGTCTTAATTCTGTAAAACTTAAAATCACATATGTCTACTTCTCTTAGTAATACACCCAACTAGTGATACGCGATTGCGTGATGTTTTAGTCGATTGACTCGATTGTTCAAACATCTTGAGCATCACACAATCGCGCATCACTACGCCGCAACTTGTCTGCTCAGCTGTTCACTACTATGCCCATACTCCCCGCTAACCGAACGCTGATCCTGTTTATATTCATGTTTCGGCAAAAAAGATATTGAAACAACATAAAACATATAATTACTCCGCTTCATATATGCTCAAAATTATTTTAAAGACTAGATATCTCTTATAAAAAACTAATCAGGTTATTATAGGAAAAATATTTTATCATCTTGAAGCCCGGGGCTATGATCGCAATTATAAATAACATCAGCGTGTCATTCGCACGATAGTGTGTAGGTATATGGAACCTTTTTTTTATATTTGTTACAATCCAGCGCTCAGAGAGCTTATATTATAAATATTTTATGTACAAAATGATTTTGTGTTAGGCTTTTAAAATTTATTTCCATGACCTTTCAGCAAAATACGTGACTTTTCCGTGACTTCCCTGATCCCTTACTAAAATCCGTGGCCACTGGCTTTTCACGGTTTGGTTGCGAAAGGGGTTCGAAGAATTTGTGACTGGCTTTAGTAAAAATAGCAAACCCCCCACCACGTACTGTACTGACTAATGGAAGCCAACAATAAAGGGGAATGGAGCCGTGCCTACCTGCGGCCCATCAGTTAGCGGCAATCTCTCTACACAGTTAATGTTACGTAGTTTCAACATGTAACTTACGTGTTCATATATGGTACATGTGCGTTTATTTATAGTTTATTACCTGTTTAAACCATTTTAAAGGAAGACCTCTATAATCCGGCATATTCGATAATCTAGCATCACCGGATCCCCGAGCGTGCCGGATTATCGAGGTCTTACTGTATATCTTTATTAAATACAAAATATATATTCACCTGTATGATATTATTTCTTTAAGATGATTCGTCAAAATTTTCCCACCAACATCGATCCTTCTGATTCCTGTCTTTTGTTTCTTATCTTTAATATAAGGTGCAATATGAGTAAAGCTGTATCCTGTATCCACAATAACAGTGCATAATCTGTCTGGGTTGCTATGGCGATAATGGTAATTGCAAAGATCCCCAGCTGAAAATAAAGTTAGACAAAAATATAAGTTTTAAATTGAATAGAATATTTACCAATCCAAAAAGATACGCACATATGATCGTCTCGAAGTAATATTTTTTAGCAATATTTTAATGGTTATAAATTAGAAGACTTGTTAGAAGGTTATAAATTAAAAGAAGCAAATTACATGAAAATAATTCCTATTGTATGTCACAATTTGGATTACAATTGTAGTAGATTATGTCTTAATTTAAGCAAAATAAACAATCCCTATGAAATTCCGAAATTGTCTGATATGACAATATATTATAACCTACATGAAATACATACACAAGCTATATGAAAGACATATAATGAAATATATATTTTATGACTATTTTACACATATTAAGACCATTGGAGTTGGCCTTGATAAATAAATAAGTTAGGTTAAAATAATTACGGAAATTATTACAAAGTGTGCATCTAGTCTAACAAAAGTGTTAGTACACGAAGTACTTGATGTCTTATCTGTCTCCGGACTTCGCATGAATTCAATGGCTGTGTCATATAAGTAGTTCGATTTAAAAAACAGTTGGCCATTCAATATATTATTTCGGCTATTTTTATGTGCCCTGTATATTTCAAATTCTTTTGCTGCGTTCATAAATCTAATCTTCTTACAAATATGGAGAGGCTTCATATTATGGTCGAAATCAGTATATCTGTGATTATTATCATCTGTATATGCTGTGCGAAGTTTGACCCCAGTTTTACATTTGGGATCTTTGTCTGTTTTTTGGGACAGTAATTTTTGGATATTATTGTTGGTCCGGAATGCTGTGGTGATGTTTAATTTCTTTAAATTTTTTGAAATTATATTTGGAAGTATGTTTCCATATTCACAAACTATGTATGTAGTGTTATCTTGAGGTTTTAAAGGTTTACAGATTTTATTTTGTTTTTTTAATAATAAGGTGTTTATCATAGTACATGTATACCCATTAGCTGTGGCGATATATTTAATTGTATTCAGTTCCTCCAAATAATCTTCTTGTTCGAGTGGTAAGTGAGAAGTCTGTGTAACATGCTATTATAAGCGGCAGTTTTTTGAGATGTAGAGTGTATTGTGATGTCTGTAGTTGTTGGTTTTCTGTAAATTTTATATTTGAATTGGTCTGTTTGTTTTGTTACTGTCAGATCTAGAAAATTAAGTTTTGCATCTACTTCTGTTTCACATGTGAATTTCATGTAGCTATTGATGCTGTTCATATAATTCTTGAGATTTTCGATCTGCTTTGTAGTGCCACTGAAGATTACGAATGTCGTCTACGTATCTTGTATAGTATATGATATGTTTGTTAATTTTATTTAAATTTGATAGGAGGTACTTGTTTTCGAAATGGTTTAGATAGATGTCTGCAAGTAAACCTGAGTGTGGCGAATCCATGGCTAAACCGTCCTTTTGGATATAGTATTTGTTGTCAAACGTGAAGTAGTTTTGGTCGAACAACAATGTTACAATGTTGACTAACTCGGTAATTTTTTCTGTGTTTAACACGTTGGATTCAGTAAGGAGCTTTCTTAGAATATCTATTGTTTCGTGGATAGGTATGTTTGGATAGATATTATTTATTACTGAACTTCACTATTATTAATTAATATTACAAGGTGCAAGGTACCTGCCACAGGCACCGATATATAAACTGATGGATCGCGAGCCATACGGCCATGCTTCGTTCCGGCTTCCCCCACCCCAGTCCAGTACTCCGCGCCCCGCCAGCATTGAAACCAATGCTAAATTTGCATAGTTTAAATCACTGTGAAACGCCTACAAATACATTTGTTTGGGGTTTTCCTATTCTCAATTGATTCTTGTTTACATTCTTTAATGCCAACTGTTGTTTTTTACTTGTTCAAATAAAGGATTTTGTTTATTCAAGATTTTAAAATACCTAAGGCAACAACCACTATGTATGAATTATAATCAATAATTGATTACAACTAATACGATCAAAGTAAAATAGGGTAAAATAAAAACAGCAACGATATTAAATATACACACTGCCACGCCGCACACACGCAAACTTTTAAAATTTCTTTCTTCTCGGGGTCAAAAGGCTTTTTCGCCTTCACGTTCGGCGCGCACTTGCCACGCCGCACACGCGTAATTGTTAAAATTTTTTAAATTCGCAAGTTCTTCGCCCACGTTCGGGACGTCACTTGCCTATTATTTCAATTTCATTTGCCCTTAATATTTTGCGCGTATACGTGGACAAGAAATAGGAAATACGCAAACTTTCCTAAATCTTAAAAGATTAGTTTGTAATAAGTACACTTTAAATATTATATGCTAGCTCTAGTCAGACTCCTTCTCTGGGTCGTGTCATTTGAAGTTATTTGGTCACACACAAGAATTAATAAACCTTATAGATTATCTTATTTTAGAGCACTGCTTAACTTAATGGTATAGGGTATTTGATTCGTAAATAAAAAGAAATTAAAAATTTGAAAACTAAACTTTTTTAATTTCAAAAACAAATGAATTATCTTTTTCAAGTTATTAAAATTTCCAACAAGTATATATAGATATTCACACATATGATATTATTTATATTTAGATTTAAAATGATTTTATACCAATGTGAGAATCGGGAATATTCCTGAATGATTCTACTTTTACACTTTCCCCTGAATTTATTATTATTATTGATTTTATTTAATTTTAAAATTTATCTCTGGGTTGTTATTTATACTAAAATTTTATATAGCTTGGTTATTTGTTACTCACAAATAATTATGATGGATCGCAGCTTTCCTCCTCGGTGTTTTAGGCCTTGGAATGAAGTCCTTGATCTTCTTCTTTCTTCCTTCCTCCCTGGATTTCTCCTCTTCTTTAGGGTAGAATGACTTCTCTCTTCAATCCCTTAGGATCTCTTCTCTTCCTTACTCGTATCGCGATTTATTACGGCCCGCTCAACTGTACCGGAGTTGGTGATATTCGCCGACCTACTGCTGATTCTTC
>JAGFPH010005070.1:5958-20279 GCA_018207615.1 Philaenus spumarius | reverse complement strand
GACCTACTGCTGATTCTTCAGACTTTTACGTGGTCCTCGGGTGACTATCAATACGCAACTGAATTTAATTTTTCTTCCCTCTACCTTGTACTTTTGAAATCGAAGTCAAGAGACTTACTCTTTTCTTTTCAACAACTTCGCTTCTCTGGTGATTTAAAGGGGCCTTCTAGCTTGTAGAATCTTCCTTTAGTTATGTAAATTAAGTCCCACGACTTTATTTTAATTAATTCACTTTAGTTTCGACGATAATTAATTATTTGACTTTCCGTGCAATGAGTAATTGTATTGGTCTCGGTGGTGGTCGCATGACGTCATCCCTTGAGCTCGCTTGATATTGTTTACATAAACATTGCCGGTTTTTACAGGATTCAATCAATTTTTGTATTCAAAACTTTCAAAATGCTCTAACTTTTTAACCCATGGTCCGATTTTGGATTTCTGCAGCTCATTGGATTCCTGACCATCTTCTGCTTTCTCCCTCCTTTGAGTGGTTGTTCTAGGGTTCCTGGTTCTCCAGTTATCGCCTTCGCTAGTTTTTCCTTAATTTTGAATTTTAAATTCTTCAAAATGGTCCAAATTCGAATTTCTTTGGTTCCATCTTCCTCTTCTGGTTCCCAAACGTTCAAAACTGATCTTCTTTCTTCTATTTTCACATCGGGCACGGTTCTGCGGCCTATTTATTGTGACTCGTCGAATTTTGGATTTGGCAACCCCCCTTTTTGGTTTATGCCCTCTTCTCACATGGTATATTACAAAAACATATATACTACATCTTATTTAATATATATTTATTTCTGTAGAAACTTATTTCCCCCGATTTATTCATTTATTTTAATGTGTTTATTTTTGAGCCCTTTTCTTTAAAATATTTAATTATATTACTTTATTGATATTTAATTATTATTAATTATTTATTCTTTATTTTATCCCCAATTTAGATTTTTGAAATTTTCAAATTTGTGAATTTTAGCATTTTTTCCACCAAGTCTTTGTTCTATAACTTGGTAATTATCTTGATTAAAACAATTCTGTTAACTGGATTATTATTGTCTTTTTCTCCTCTACACATTGTATTGAAAAGACTTTACTATTTTTATTTTTGAAAATACATTAAAATTTTACATTATAGCCTTTCACGGCGCATAGCAACAGACAGAGTTTTGCAATATTCGACAAAACCTGACAAGATTTATCCTGTCGATTTCCCTTAGAATAATTCACTCCGCTTGGCATTACTTTTAACATTGGCTAAGCCTACAATTGATAAAATAATTATTTTAAATCATTTACTTTCTTCTTACACACAATTTTCCTTTGATATCCCTTTATAACATGTTATTTTACTTATTACTCATTATTTATTTACATATTTAAGCCTATTGGCTTCTATATACAATTTTTCTGGTTAGGCCTAATTACCTTAGTAATTAGCCCATTTGTCTCGGGTTTTTGCCCGTGGCAACACTTATATTTATTACAATAAATTACCACGCGATTGAACATCTTACTTATATAATAATTTAGTACACCCTTAAAGTTTGGTGATCCTATTGATAGTTATTTCTGAAGATCTACCGTGCCGATTTTAGTACTGTTTGTTTTAAATGACAAACAATGTTGTCGTTATTATCAAAAAATTATGAAATGTCAATTGTATTTCATGGGTATATTTAAAAGGGCACTTTTTGAGTTTTTTTTGGATTTAGGTTAAAACATTATTGATACCTATTTCTGAAGATCTCGGCCGATTTTAGGGCGATTTGTTTTAAATGATAGAAAATATTGTCATTATTATCAAAAAATTATGAAATGTCAATTTTATTTCTTGGGTTTATTTATAAGGGCACTTTTTGAGACTTTTTAGTTTTAGGTTAAAACACTATTGATATTGATTTCTGGAGATCTGCATTATAATATTTTTATGTGAAATAAATAAGTCCTTTCCTTTACAATTCTTAATTTATTATTAAAGTATTTTTTTTTATTTGATGAACACATTTTACTATTTATCATACAATAGAATATAGAGCACTTATATATAATTTATTTGAAATTAATTATTAATTATAGTTTTCTAATATCTCTTATTGTTTCTTACCTCGGATCTTACAGTTCATGGCTTTTTATCTTATTAAATGTGCAAACTTAAGGGGGCGCTACCCTGTCCGCCATATTGATTCTATTCCCATAAGAGCAATGCTACAGAATAAGTAATTTTTTTCCGTTAATTCGTGGAATAAATTAAAAAATTTGGTTTCATTTTGAAGTACTGTCATATGTGGATGTTGATTGCCGAATACATTTTCAAAACTTGTGTTATTTATTGTTTTCATAAACGTATGATATAAATAGTAAACTTTATTAATTTTTTACTCAGTTGCAAAAAGAGATATTGCAAAAAACCTTAGTAATCAACACCCACAATCTATTTTTCTAAAAAAATACAGTTTTCGTTTTTTGACAAAAACAACACAAAAATATGCTTAATAGTGAAGGAATGTTTTGGTTATTTAACATTGAAATTGGTACCCAACTTCGATGTTTTGAATGTAGAGAGCCGAGCCTTAAATATATAGACTACAGTGAAATCAATTTAACAAGCTATACAATTTACCAAAGGTGTTTAAATGTTTCTTGGAGTTACTTCTGTCCTAATGACAATGATGAAATAGGTATAACAGTTCACTTAGGATAAATAAGGCTAGGTATTACCTTGAGCTGAGATTAAACTTGGATAATATTCTTCAAATACTTGATTTATTTATTATATTGTTCTATTTATTTGATTTTCTGGTATAAATTATCTTATAACTTTAAACTTATAAACTGTACATCTGTACCCTTTTAAAACAACTCTAACCATTTTCCTTTCTTGGCCTTCCTTCCTTCTTAAATCATCTGGGCTACAATTAAAAAAAACAATCGGATAAAGTTTAATACTTAAGTTATGTGTAACAATTGGCTTGTTCAACCCGGCATTATACCAACATAGTAAATACAACAATATTGTATGTACATACAGGGCCGGATTTAGCATGGGGCAAAGTGGGCTCGTGCCCATAGCGGCAAATTTTTAGAAGCGGCAAAAAGGAAAAAAACTGGAAGTTTGGAAATAATATTACAGTACTATTAGAACAAAACTAAAACTCCATTCCAGTTTTACAACAGATGCGTATGAGCGTCTGACATAGATGTAGTCGTTAATGAGCTAATGCCAAATTATTCGTTTGACAAAAACTAAATGTACGCCTGTACACTGACGAGTGTGTGTGTGAGAGAGAGATGCGGCCGCTGCTTCTTGCACCCTCGGCTCCGTTCGGCGGCGAATCAATAAACTTTGTGCCTTCGACTAACACCGAGAAAGGCGAGAAATCACAGTTGTCCATTTTGTCATTCATTCAGTTCAGTCTTATTGTTGTTTGCGTTTCACCAGCACCACTTTTTCACTGTTCTTGTGCTGCAACACAACTCTTCAGTGCGATTCGTTCAGTGTAAAACTGATTTACTGTACTTTTGTTTTTAAAGTTTTAACATAGTAGCCTATAATAGTGTAGTGTAGTGTGTTTTAAAGAAAAGTGTTTTCAAACTCAACATGGATGGACGTAATTGTTTAAACTGTATAATGTATAATAAACTTGAAATACGTGATTTGAAATCAATGTGTCTTTTATTATTTTGCAAAACTACTTCTGAATTTCATCTTGTAAAAATTACGTAATAACGTAATTACATTTGTAAAAGTAAAATTTGATTTAGCCTCCTCACCTCCTGTTGGTGAAATCATGCAACAATATGAATACAAATTGTGCCTAATATTTCTCTAAAGATGAAACATTTATTTGTTTGTAATTAAAACTACGTATATTATATTTTGTTTTCATAACGCTTTATAAAATCTTGTTAACTCATTAGTAATATAAAAAATGTTTTACTACTAATATAATCAACCTGAGCAAATTAGGAGAAAGAAAATAGTATTAACACTTTTTTGTAATGAGTAAAACATATTGTAAATTCAATGTAAACTAGAGACAATGTTGGTTTTGGTATAGAGTGCTTTTAACCCTATTGAGCAGTCAAAGCGCTAGGCTTTGATCTAACACTACTCAATGACAACGCTACTTTGTATTGAATATTTCACCCACTAAAAATCATCCAATCGCAATAAAACAAAAACCGTTGGAAAGGAAATGATTCAAACTTTAATTTTTGTATTTACATATATTTTTAAAACTTATATTTACATAAAATATGTAATCATCGTCTTAAAATTTTAGTTTTCTGTAAACGTTTTGCTGAATGTAATCGAATTGTTACAATTTATCGTTGCGTATAAAAAGGACATTGTAGCGATTTATTGGATTGGATGGTTGGTGCTGGCCGGCATCAATTTCTGCGAATCGTAACGATAAATTGGAACGTGTAAAAACAGTAGCGCCCATTTATAGCTACGATTTAATTCAGTTTGCAAGGGCCATTCACCGGAAAGGTTGTCGCACTAGTTCGTTGATTCCGTTTTACGTTTTTTTTTACCTTGTGTTGTTTTTATTCAATTGATAGCAAGGCAGCTCAAACTCCTCGAGAGTTCTTGACTGAATTTTTTTAACTATATCGGAGTTTTACCTGCTTGTGGCTCATTAAGAGCAAAGAATACTCCGACAGGAATACAAAAGACCTTGCGCACATAGCACTAGTTCAAAAATACAAGGAGTTTGATCCGTTGGCAGACAGAAACACTGTTGTTAAAAAAAATAATGCATTGCGTACGGTTTATAAGAAAGAACTATGAAAAGTTAAATATTCGTCAATGAACATTGGACAAGAAATCGTTGCATGTAAACAGCACTCACACTTTCGATTTATTGTAACGAATTTAAAGTAAAAACAGTTGGTACTTGGTGAAACTCCATAATAGGGATAGAAATAACCAATTGGTAAAATTTCACAATTATAATTTATTACTGAGCAACATATGTTTCACCGTTAGGCATATCATTACGTCAGGCATAACGGCGAAACATATGTTGCTCAGTAATAAATTATAATTGTGAAATTTTACCAATTGGTTATTTCTATCCTTATTGTAACGATTTATCGTAGCGTGTAAACCGGGCTTAAAACTCAATGGTGCTCGGCTGGGATATTTTAACAATAATATAGAGATACCTTTGGATTCGAAAAGATTTTTTTCACTTTCTAAAACTGCCATCCAATCAAAAGTCACTTGTTCCAAAGATATGGAATTGTCTGTAAAGCTTTGCAATTGGACAGATTTCAACCAGTAAAATAGCACATTTTGAGTTCGAGATATCTCTTATAATTCAAATTATTTCAATATACTTTTTTATATCTATTTATAGACCAAATTTCAATCTTTCGTTTGGTGTAAAGCAAACTATATTTACTCTAACGGTTTTGTTCGTACAGTTCTGAGAAATACTGACAAATGGGAAATTCAAAACTCGACTTTCTCTCGCTCCCGAAGTAGCACTTCCAACGGGTTTTCACACAGAACGTCTTATTTGATGCGTCCGTGAGAAGTTCAATTCGTTTAATCTAATTTTTTTATTCAAGTAAAACTAAGTCAAATACTTTTATGAAATAATAATTTACAACTATACAGTTCAATTCTTTGATTTATTCTCTACACTTTCTTATAATAATATTTCATATTTGGGCAAGGAATATATTCCTAAATTACTATGCATTACCTAATTACTAATTACCTAAATTACTATTTACATTTACGAAAAAAATTACAAAAAATGTTTACTACTTTTTATGTAGACCTAAAGTTGAACTTTTTCCTTTCGTTACTAAACATTTTTGTTTCTTGAGCTAATAACTTTGTAAATTTTACATCAATCATTTTTTTACTGGCATATATAAATTCTTTGAACCTTTCTCTACAAAAAAAGCTACTGAACACTTTTGGGTTGGTTTATATTACTATATTTGACGAATTTTTTGAAAATATGCTTGCACACGCACCGAAATGGCTTGACTTCGGAAAAACGTTAGCATTAACACTTCTAGAATATATAGATCCGGCCCTGTGTACATATGCTGTTAATGCATATAACTTAACAATTACCCTTAATCCAATTGTTTAAAAAATGTGGGGCGCAGGCAACCCATGATAGTTAAGGAGGAGTTAATAAATTACATTAGAATAAATCACATTTCCAATGCACTGAAATTGGTTGTCAATTTATCCGGATTATCTACTTCTAGTATCTACTGGCTGCGCCCCACGTTTTTTAATCTTCAAGTCTTATAAATATCTCCATTGTCTTAAACAGATGCTGTCTTCCACCTAGACTACAGTCTTGATAATTTGCTCGATAGTCGTTGGGAGCTCTCAGGGCACGTTTTGCCGTCCGAGTATGGGACAAGGATGGAAAGAGGAGGAGAGACAGAGGCTGTCATGTGACCGTGACCGTCGAATCCTAGCGGTCACTAAAAATGTAGCCACTAAAAATTTGCCCTCAAAATTTTAGAAGGGCCCATGGAAAATTATTTTATACTTTTTAGTTTGTTTTAAAAATGTGGTATATTAAAAATGTTTTTTTTTTTTATTTAATTAGTTATTTATATTTTATAAGGAAAAAGGTAAGTTTAATTTAAAAGAAAGGTAAGTTAATTTTCATTTAGTTGTTTACAATTATCTTATTTCTTCAATATTTTAAAATTTATAACTGTTTATCTTGATACAAGTTTGTTAAGACTAGGCCTACTTCCTTCATTATTAAAAAAAAAAAAAACTTTATGTTATACATGTGAAATCAACCCTTACTCATTTAAAATGTTACAACATGCCCAATTTTAATGCTGTTTGTTTTAAATGAAAGAAAATGTTGTCATTATTATACAAAAATTAATAAATGTCATTTTTATTTCATCGATATATTTATAAGGGCACTTAGATTTTTTTGAAGTGAAAATTTCTTTAGGCGCGTTAAACATCCAGTTAAACTAAACGTTGCTAAACAAAACCAACTTTGATAATTTTGCCGCGTTCCGATCTTGGAACGTACGGCAGAAATAGTTTTTACTTAGCCATGCTTTGGCACATAATTTTGTAAAATAAATTTCTTATCATTTTAATTAGTAACTTTATTTCATGAATTTCTTCACCTACCTCAACATTGGATTTATGACATTTGAAGCCATAGATCCACAGAGCTAAATCATGGATACTAAATAAATGAACAATTCCTTGTGAAGTTGCTCATTTTATAAAAACCAATAGTGTGGATGGATTTAAATGGACCGAGACATAACGGTTTTAAATGATGGGTCCTTGAAAAATCTTTGTTACATAATGTAGGCCTATTTATATCAAAATGGTGTCAACTATTGGGATGTCTTACGGCAGTGTCTACAGAACCACAAAGAAGCTTAAATTCCTTTGTAAAACTTTCTAGACAAGTTGTGCACCAAACTTGTCCTCCGAATTTTGTCTTTTATTTGCAAATTCTATTTGACATACGAGGCACAAATAAAAGGACTAATTTTACATCTACATAAAGTGTAATAATATGTTGAGGTTCATAAAATGTAACCTTTTAATTACTACCGTAGGTTTTGAATTCCAAATTAGGGATACAGACTGAGATTTTTTCTAGTTGTCTCATTTTACTTCTTTTCTATATGTTAGCCTATATCTATTATTTTTTCTGATTTATCTTGAATGCAGATGTTTTTTTATTCGCTTATAATTATAAATATATAATTAAGGGTCATTCCCATAAAGCAGGCTAATTTAAGTCCTGCAATCCTTCCTAAAAATGTATTTAAGTTTAAAAAGTTCAAATCAGTCTAAACCATTAATAAATGCAATGTCTCATTACTTCCCACATAATTTAAAATTAATTATAATTTTAACTAAGAAAAAACTAATTAATTACAGTTAGCAATTAATCACTCTGTTCACTGTCCCAACAAGACAGTTCTGTTCACTTTAAATGTTCAAGAGGTAATATATTGAAAAGAAAATTTTTTTATTGAATCTAGTAGAAAAATACTCACGTTTTTTTAGATTTATATTTAAAAAAATATTATTTTATAAGAATTCAATGTGTTTTTATACTTAAACCATGTCCTTTGAATTCACCCATGCAAGAGTAAGAGTTTTTAAATTTCTCGATCATTTAAGTCACATGGTCACTGAATTTGAGCACTTTCTGTAGTTGGATTCCTTGTTTTACAAAGTATGGTTCTGTGTGAACTTCAGTGAAAAATATTATTAATTTTTCAACCAAGCATCATTCAAACAAGTAAAAAACTCATAGTATCTTAATTAGCCATCACTTTAGTCACTTGTTTTATTTTATAATTGTAATTTTAATAAAGATTATTTAGTTTAAAGTAACAGAGACCACAGATGAAATCCTAATCTAGCAACCATTGGCTGTCCATGAGGTTGAATAAGAGCAATATAATTTTAAAACATTCAAAACATCACACACTTTGTCACTCAGTCACTTTGGTCGCATGACCAGATTTATGTATTGTGACGAAAGTGTCTAATAAAATGATAGAGGGTTTTGCATGCATAATTTACACATAATTTAATAGCAATTAACTGTTATAAATGTATAATATATGAATATATTACAATTTGAGCTAATAGAGTCCTGTTACTTTACACAAAGCATTTCTTTCATTTTATTTCATATTCAAACAAAATTTAATGTTTTATGATGACAATTATAACAATCACAGAGTCAAGGCTTTAAAATAGTACAGTTACTGAATTATTCGTTTTATTGTTATTTTAATTTATTTTCTACACAAAGTATGCAGTACCTTGTACTATATGATAATTTTAAAAAATTATATAAGAAAATGTAAAGTATACTAACCAGAGTGACTTATTTTCACACCTCTTGAAGGTTAAAAAATGTTAAAAATATATATTAATAATAGTTTAGCTGAGCCACTTCAGTATCCTATACTCTAATACGAGCAATGTCTGTTTGTTTGTTTGTGTGTTTGTACGAGCAATCTCGAGATCCAGCGGAAGGATTTTGCTGAAAATTTGGGATTAGAGGCTTTTGGGACTAAAAAATCGATTGGTGAAAACCACTACCTCAGGAAAACTCGTATTTTTCTGAAAAACTCATTTGAAAATTGAAAATTTTTAACATTGGGGTTATGTAATTTAAAATCAATAGGATACATATGACAAACATCAGCTGTTTCCTATAATATTTCCATCAGCTGTCTCCTATAAATTTTTTTTTTTTTTTTTTTTGTCTTAAAGGTTAGAATTGTTTTAAGCTTGAAATCAGCTGACCCGTGCTAATATTTCGCGAGTTATGAGTAGGCCTACAAAACAGTACTTACCTGATTTGTATTTACATACATTTTCCTATAAAAAAAAACACAATTAACAAAAATACCGAGTAATGCTCGGTCGCCCAGGTACTTAGTCCAGTTAACGAAGGGAGTGTAGAGGACATGGACAGGGGGGGAAGCATTTGACTTTGGAAATTGGTTGGGGGTACTTAGAAGGTAAACATACTAAGAGTCCCCACCCCTACCTATGCTGAAAAGGTCCTGGGTGAAAAGGTCCCCTTTTTGGGTTTTCGCTTATATCTCGAAAACGGTTAGTCATACATAAAATTTGTTCAATTAAAAATTGAAGCTGACAATATTTCCTTTGAGAATGTAATTTTTTTTTCGTATCTGTTACAGTTTTCGAGATATTGGCTTTCAAAAATCAACAATTTCCGGAAAATTGATTATGGCCTCACTTTTTTGTCGATTTTGACTTATTAACTCCTCATTCTTTCTTTTTACAGAAAAGTCAACTCACAGGATGTTGTAGAAAATATTATTTCCGTCAAAAGTATATATACTTTCACTAATTTATCTTCAACAGATCAAAAGTTACGACAATTTTAAATTTTCTGTCAAATTTTGTTATTTTTGGTAATAAACGGTACTTATGTTCGTTATTCATAGCTACCTATACGAGCTAGTATATTGTTTATTTACATCTAAGGGTTTATATATACTATATGGCAAATGTACATTATCAAGTATATGTGAGGCGGAAAGCAAAAGGGACCTCATCGCGGCAAACTGAAAATTTCAGTACAAGCAGTTTTATTGAATGAGGTCAAAAATATCGATTTTCGGTTGTTCGCGGTTTAATATGCTCCATTTCATCCTTTACCAGTTGCAATCGATTACAAAACTGTTGTAAACGGATAAAACACTAAAAAAAATCATTAATGTAGCTTGGGAAAAGGGACCTCTTCGCGCTTATGGGAAATTAACATGGACCTCGAACACCCATAACATGGACCCTTTTCTCAAACACATCAGATAACAAGGCAATACTTTAAAAACTACTCTCTGATGAATTCTAGCAGCGACAAAGTGAACTACTACGAGTTTATTGTAAAATGAGAATGTTTTCTGGTTATAAAAATCCCTGTCCCGACTTCAGTTACCTTGTCTTTGCAGATTTAAAAACCAACCCACTCTTGGTAGTTGTACTAATAACACACCTAAACTATGCATTTAAAGCTAAGATTTTTGTATAATTAACTATTGATAACTATTATTAATTATTACATTAATTAATTTTTGATAAGTTAATGTACTGTCAAACAATAACACCATTGTCATGAACCCCAAAACATCGATGAAGCTGGCAGCAGTAACCCTAACGACCCTCAACCTGTCCCAGGACCTTCGACGAAGCGTTGAAAACGTTCCTCTTAAATAATGAAGATGGATGTTTATGAGAGACTGTTTTATGGAATTTTTTAGAGGACGTTTTAAACTAATTTGTATACAAATTTCATTTCTTAAATATTATAAATAAAGATTTTGTGTTACTTTGAATATTTCAATTGCGTTTTTCTCAAAATGCCCATTTTCACTGTATACATTTGAAAAATCCGTAACTTAAAAAAAAATCATAAGAGATATGATTTTTCACTAAATTGTTTGTTATTTAAATCTTAATTAAATGTTATCAAAAACTAAAAACCGGAAATTGCCGCGATGAGGTCCCTTTTTGCTTTCCGCCTCACATATGTTGTTTTATAATGAGAAAATATAGCCTATTATGTTAAATTTTACAATGTTTATTGATTTTAAAATATATTTTAAAATTAGCAATATTTAACTGGCCAATGAGTTTTTATCTTATTATTAATTAAATTCTGTACATATTAAATTGAACAATTGTAAATAGTGTAATGTAAGAATGAGTGCAAGTGATTTTCATGAGTGAAAGTTATGTGAAATCTTGTTTATTATTAAAAAAATTCTTAGGATTGTCACGGCAGAAAAGGGTACCTTTCGTCAGAACGGACTGGGTGGGTGGACTTGGGGTTCTCAGCAGCTTTCCTTTTGTAAAAAGGTGGTGAATTTATTTTTCCGGGTCTTTAATCTTGCTAATTCATTGTTAGAATACATAAATATGAAACATATGTCAATAAGGGAAGATTTGCTTTTGACAAACAATCCAAACAATTAAACAATTACTAGAGGTTTAGTAGCAAACCACCCCGTTCGTTCGTAGTACTCAAAAGGTTAATAGCCTACTATTTTTTCAAAACTTTTTTATAAAATCAGGTATTTACCATTTATTCTTAAAAGTGATTGACATTCATACTCTTCGAAAAAAATTTCAGACATTGCTTCCTGTACTGAAGGAAAGTTGAAATATGGTTCAGTGATGATGAGAGGTGTTTCTGTGAAATTTACAGCACAACAGTCTTTACTGAATATATAGTCCCACACATTTTTCTGTATATCCCAGTTCACTAAATATCCCTGAAACAAAACAGTACACTGATATAGAGCACGAGCATAAAGACTGGACATATAAGAAAATAATAATAATAATGTTAACACATAAATTTATTTTAAAATAATGTAGATTTTAACTAACATAAAACAATCAGAATAAGCAGAAAACCCTTACTGAATGAATTTAAAGTGATGTCAACAAATTTTGTAAAAGCTTTTGTCAGCTAAGTTATTGTAAATGTGTTATAAATATGAGTAGTTAGGGAAATGCCGGTTCTGGCGCACGGGAGATTTGGTGCCGGATCGGCGGACTTTGTGCTAACAAGTGCTGAGGAATTTGATAGCAGATCTCCCGTGAAAATATTAGCGTTGCACGCGTACCTTCAAGGTCATACAATTATTCTAAGTCCCAGATTTAATCACCCGGAAGAGGTCCGTAGTAGTAAGGAGACGACATCTCGTAAAACATGCCAGCTAATAAACAAGGTAATACAAATATTCTAAGTAACACACTAAATCACCCGGAAGAGGTCCGTAGTAGTAAGGGAGACGACATCTCTGAAATCATGTCAATTAAAAGTAAACAAATTTTTGATTATATTTCAAAATACCCAATTACAAAATCTTTTTGTGTTAATAAAGAAGTACTAAGAAATTCTCCATTTTTTAAATCTCATTTTGAAAATCAAATTAAAGCAGCTCAAGAAGAATTAAAGGAAAAACGGGAAGGTAATAAATTCTGCGATGTTTGCAATACTGAATGTAAAAAATCGTACTGGTCAAAGCATATAGAAACCAAAAAACATTTAAAGAATTGTAAAAGTTCAAATGAAAAAGCTGAAGTTGAGGTAAAAGAGGATGAAGCAAACAGTGAAAAAATTATAAACAAACCATCAGTCTGGAAGCCTAAACGGTATCGATTAGTAACAATAAATGATGACGAAACGATAGAAGCAAGTAATAATAAACCTGTGCCATCTGTCTGGAAACCTAAACAGTATCGATTATTAACAATAAATGATGACAAAACGATAGAAGCAAGAAAACGTCGAGAGATATCTGAGATGAATGATGAAGAGAAAAAGATAGATGAAGCAAACAGCGAAAAAATTACAAATAAACCAACAGAGGCTGAAGAACTAAACAAAGTGGAACTTTGGGAATCAGAGACTGAATCACTTAGTAGTAAGGGAGACGCCGTCCTTGATATCATGTCATTTACTAGACGTTTGCTCAAACAATTTAATGACCGCTGCGATCGCGAGAGGTTGGCCGAAAAAGAAGCAAGAAAACATCGAGAGATATGTGAGTTGAAAGATGAAGAGAAAAAGATAGATGAAGCAAACAGCGAAAAAATTATAAATAAACCAACAGAGGCTGAAGAACTAAACAAAGTGGAACTTTCGGAATCAGAGACTGAATACGAGACTGAATCAGAGACTGAATACGAGACTGAATCACTAAGTAAAGAAAACCATCAGTTGTTGTCGCTCCGGTGAATGAATTTAATAAAAATTTGGACGTAGCTCAGTTTGGCGACAAAAGTTTCTAAAATGTGGCCTGAAGGCGGTGAGGTGAAGCCTCGCTAATTCGGTCCTGAAAAGGGCCGAATATGTTAGGGAACGTGAGCCTGAAGGGCGCTTGATTACAGGTGAAGCCTGTGAAGGTCGTAGCGCTGCGCTGTCGTTGCGATGCGAAGTTTCGTTGCGTCCTACACGACACCCGTACCAAAGTGTCGTGGTGAAACCTAGTAGCTCGTAGCAGGGTGCGCACTGCCCGGACACCAAGGCTGTAGCCAAGGATAAAAATAGCTACTAAGTTTCCGTAGATTGCTTGAAGACCTGTGTCGCTGCGCTGTGAAGTTGGCGTATTTGAAAGAACAAGACTTGTTTGAATTTAGAATTGAATTAATTTATTTTCGTCTTTATCCAGGCGATCGGCAATACTCCCTCACTAACTCGGCGACTCTCCCTTAGCTTCACTTCTCTCAGCGGTTTGCTGGCGTGGCACTTGTCCGGCCAATTCTCCCGTAGTTAGGCACTATTCCGGCCAACGTGTTGTTCCAAGGTCTGTAGCTCGGTTGTCAACCTGGTGTTTGCTTGCGGAGTGAGGTACACTCGATGTTCGCCTGCGGAGTCCAGGTAGGATCCGTTCCAGTTGTGTTGACGAGTTCAGTTCCCTTGGCAGCGTCCAGGTAGGAGCTGTTGTTCGCTCGGTGAAGTTCGCTTGTAGTTCGTTTGATGTGTTCGCTTGGTGTGTTGGTGGATGAAGACTTGTTGTTGGCCTGGTGGTGAACGATGTTAATATTTTGGACTATTTCCCCCCGTTATATACAGTTCTCAGCGAAAAAGTAACATGAAGGTGCGAAATCTAACACTTAGCGGACGTAGTCGGCGAATTACAGTACAGTAATGTTGCCGAGTTCCGAACCACTGTAGAGATGTTGTTTGTTGGCGCGTTCTCAAGTTTGCGGTTGCAAGTTCTTAAGTTGGCGTAGGGACTTAGAATATTTTCGACAGAAGTTACGCGGGAGATTGTAACTT
>JAGFPH010005069.1:36207-66757 GCA_018207615.1 Philaenus spumarius | reverse complement strand
TGGGATAGAGAGATTCACAACAGAGCGTTTCAGAAAATGCGTGATGGAATAAAGACTTTAACAACAGAGCGTTTCGCAATAGAGCGTTTCAGAAAATTCTTGTTGGGATAGAGCGTTTCACAACAGAGCGTTTCAGAAAATGCGAGATGGAATAAAGCCTTTAACAATAGAGCGTTTCAGAAAATGCGTGATGGAATAAAGCCTTTAACAATAGAGAGTTTCATAAAATACGTGTTGGGATAGAGAGTTTCACAACAGAGCGTTTCAGAAAATGCGTGTTGGGATAGAGAGTTTCACAACAGAGCGTTTCAGAAAATGAGTGATGGAATAAAGCCTTTAACAATAGAGCGTTTCAGAAAATGCTTGTTGGGATAGAGAGATTCACAACAGAGCGTTTCAGAAAATGCGTGATGGAATAAAGCCTTTAACAATAGAGCGTTTCAGAAAATGCGTGTTGGGATAGAGAGTTTCACAACAGAGCGTTTCAGAAAATGCGTGTTGGGATAGAGAGTTTCACAACAGAGCGTTTCAGAAAATGCGTGATGGAATAAAGCCTTTAACAATAGAGCGTTTCAGAAAATGCGTGTTGGGATAGAGAGTTTCACAACAGAGCGTTTCAGAAAATGCGTGATGGAATAAAGCCTTTAACAATAGAGCGTTTCAGAAAATGCTTGTTGGGATAGAGAGATTCACAACAGAGCGTTTCAGAAAATGCGTGATGGAATAGAGCGTTTCACAACAGAGCGTTTTAGAAAATGCGCGATGGAATAGAGCGTTTCACAATAGAGCAGTTCAGAAAATGCGTGGCGGTAAAATCCGATTCACCCGCCAGCAAACATAGCGCCGTCTATAGAATAAGCCTATGACGTAGGACAATCTGTTACACTTATATACCCAACTCAAATATACTAAACTAGCAATGAGTTCGTAGCCTAACCGGCTAAGGCGTAAGTCTACGGTCATGGACTCTGCTGGTTCGAATCCCCTCAAGACCAAAACTTTTTTTAAACAGACGGAATAGAGCGAGTCGTAGAGCGTTTCATAAAATGCATTAGAAAATGTGTGACGGTAAAATCCGACTCACTTCCAGCAAACATAGCGCCGAGATTTACACTTCAAAAACCAAAACGGCGGTCAGCTGGTGAAAGACGTGTTTCTGGCATATGTTTATAGGAAGTCTATTCTGTATTTCGACTCATACGACCTCCACCTGAATTATTTGAGCGCATTACGTAATCACCCTGCATGGATCATTTCAAGTTTAATGTCTTTTGTAGAATCTAAAACGCGTGCAGCCTTGCTCAGATTGCACGGGTCGGTGAATGGGTCAGTTATCAACGAACGCGGAATCCAAGGTCGGGCCATTAAAACACCGCCTTTTCTAAAGAGCAGCGCGATTACAGTTTTATTGGTTAATTGCTACATTAACTGCGGTAAACTGACTTCCAGCAGGCTCTGCTCCAACCCCGCGTCGTAGATATATTCACCGCTACAAGTCACAGTTAGTGTGAACATATTTAGTTTTAACTTACAGAAAATTATTTATCCATCACTGTCTCTTGCTGGAACGAAGTTCCTCAACTCGGGTTGCGGCAGGAGTTAACAAATAGAAAATGTAACGCGTAACGAAAAAAGTGTTACTAATTGGTTGCCATGGTAATGACAAATATTAAATAAGCGTAACGAAAAAGCGTTATCAAATCAGTTGCTATGGCAAAGAATGTAAATACATTCAAGAAACGTGTGTTTTGGTTCATCAATTTAAATTAAGAGACGATCGGTTCCGTCCGGCGTGGTTCAGATATTATCGTCAAGCGCAGAAATACATTAAATAAACATAAAATGTTGGTTCATCAGTCCAGGTCTAACCTAAAATTATTGTGTGTATATTTAATTGATTAACGTTCAACATACATACAATAATTTTAGGTTAGGCCTAGAAAGTAATTTTAAGTCTAGGCCTAACCTAAAATGATTGTTAAGACAGGTAAAATAAATTAAACATACACACAATAATTTTGTGTTAGGCCTAGACTGATGAACCAACATCTTGTGTTTATTGAATATATTTACAATGAAAGGACATTTAGCTTTGTTGTTATAATTAATTCTTCACCTTTATTATAATAACATTAATTGTATGGAAACAGTAAATATTTGTATAAAAAACAAACTAATAATAAACGGCAATTGAAAGATTAAAATTAATTATGTGTGTATGTTGCCGTTAAGGCTGGTAAAAGAATTGAAGAAAAGGCGTGGTGAACTTTGTTTCCCCCTTTGACGGGGGTCCCACGACCACACACCTTCACTTTTTTTTATATTTACAAATAATACGGTACTGTGGAACCTCAATAGCAATGTACAGTAGAAACAATAGAAATAGTACAGAGAGAAATTATGTTTTCAGTTTTTAGCTGAAAACTCGGTTATCGTTTGAGATACGAGAAAAATAAATAATTCGATCACTTCACTTGGATTTCATCCCGGTACAATTATGGTGTTTTAAGTTTTGATCGATTTTATGGGAACCAAGCGAGCTGTAAGGGTGTGCAAACAAAATGTTCAGAATAAGGGCCTACATTAATTGTTTTTTTGATAAAACCATAAAAAGTTTAATTCTTGTATGAAAAATCTCAAAAAGTGGTTACTTGCGGTAAAAAAACGTGCTTACGGTTGTTAAATATTTTTGGTTAACAAACTCGCCCGAGCGACTTAGACAATCATCGCGTGTACCAAATTTGGACCGAATCGGACTTAAAATGCGGCCTTTAGAGTGCGAACACATAGCCTATATACATATATCCTATATATACAGAGTGGAACAAAGTTAGTGTTGAAAACTTCGGGAAATGGTTCTATGGGTCAAAATAAATAGAAAATCAAGAATACCTAATATTTATTTCGAAAAACTCTTCATTTTCAAAATATCCGCCATTTTGTTTCTTTTACTAAATAATTAATATATAGAGTACAATTTAACCGATTGAGTTCAAACTTGGCATGAAGTTTAACCTAACAATGGTCTATCGTAAGAAAAATAAACGAGTATATACAATCATGCATTTCAAAATGGCGACTGTTTGAATACTTCAAACCTAAATTACTCAAAACCCGTACATTTTTAGCAAAAAATTTCAAGACACTTTTATTTGTATAGTCCTTTTGATCCCTTATCGGTTGGTGTAACTGTTACAACAATCGAATGAAGGATAAAGTTAAGTTATGTGTAATAATTGATTTATTCAACCCGGCATCCTATACCAACTGGGGCTCTATAACAAGGGCTATACCATTTTGATTATTTACGGTGACCCAGTATCGATCACCTATGACGTCACCATGCTGACACGCACTAGCTGGTAGTATTTCAGTAATGTGCGCGCAGTCGTTAACTCGCTGTTGTAACTCGATGGAAAGGCTTCAGTAAAATAAAATTTAGATATTCTTAATCTACATAAAGTACGGATTCTAACAGTATAAACAACTTTTATTTTAACAGGTATTTCGAATTTTAATAATTGAAAATATTTGAGAATTATCACAGACTGACATGGAAAAGTTACTAAGCGAGGACATTTTTTATTTTTGGGTTATAAACAAACTTTCAGCGGGAAAGTTGTAGCCAATGAATTGATCTAAACTATCCAATTAACCGATTTGTGATAAAATGATAACATCATTATGAAATAGTTTTTTAAATGAGCGCGAGGAGGTGCTGCGCTGAGACTCCCGAAGTACAGTTGTTTGATACGGGAATAACTTTTATGTAAATATTGTTATTTTAAGGTAATATAGTAAATCACTTGTCCCCAGGTAATTATGACAGGTAGAAAAAAAGTAAGAATTTTATTTTAACAGAAACAAATTATAATTTATAATTAATATTTGATATTATTGAAGTGGACACAAAAAGTTGAGTTGGAGGATAACGTTTAAAAAATAATATCATTATTACGTACATTCAAAGAAATAAAATTAGAGATCAATGATGGAAAAATAAAATCGTAATTACGTAAATAAATTAGTTTCATATTTAATTAAAAGAATTACCTTATAATAATGGATATAATATTTTAAACGATAATCTCCAACTTAACTTTTTGTGACCACTTCAATAATATCACATTTTAATTATAAATTATAATTATTTTATGTTAAAATAAAATGCTTACTTTATTTCTATCTGGCATAATTACCTGGGGACAAGTGATTTACTATATTACCTTAAAATAACAATATGTACATAAACGTTATTCCCGTATCAAACAACTGTACTTCGGGAATCTCGCCGCCGCACCTCCTCGCGGTCATTTAAAAAACTATTTCATAATGATGTAATCATTTTATCACAAATCGGTGAATTGGATAGTTTAGATCAATTCATTGGCTACAACTTTCCCGCAGGAAGTTTGTTTATAACTCAAAAATAAAAAAATTCCTTGCTTAGTAACTCTTCCATGTCAGTCTGTGATAATTCTCAAATATTTTCAATTGTTAAAATTCGAAATACCTGTTAAAATAAAAGTTTTTTATAGTGTTAGAATCCGTACTTTATGTAGATTAAGAATATCTAAATTTTATTTTACTGAAGCCTTTCCATCGAGTTACAACAGTGAGTTAACGACTGCGCGCACATTACTGAAATACTACCAGCTAGTGCGTGTCAGCATGGTGACGTCAGAGTGAAACTGGCGGCACAGTGCCGAGATCAAAGAAACGGTTTAGCCCTTGTTATATAGCCCTAATACCAACACAGTAAATACTACAATATTGTGTGTACATTTGCTGTCATTATCTTTAACTGAACTATTATTCTTTATCCGATTGTTTTGAAAACTAAATCACCCGATAGGGAATTAAAAGGGCTACAAAAAAGGTACCTTGACATTTTTTTGTTAAAACGTACGGTTTTCGAATAATTTAAGTTTGAAATATTCAAACAGCCGCCATTTTGAAATACATTATTGTATATAATCGATTATTTTTCTTAAGATAGATCATTGTTAGGTTAAACTTCGTGCCAAGTTTGAACTCAATCGGTTAAACCGTTCTCTAGATATTAATTATTTAGTAAAAGAAACAAAATGGCGGTTATTTGGAAAATGAAGCGTTTTTCGAAAAAAATTTATACTTGATTTTCTATTTATTTTGGCCCATAAAACCATTTCCCTAAGTTTTTAACACTAATTTTGTTCCACCCTTAAACAAATTTGAATGACATGCCAAAACAAATTCTGGGGACCTTGATCGGTGCTCATTTACTACTCCCGACCTTAGGTATCACCACGAGGTCACTGCAATAGCTCAACTTTCCATTGGAAATTCGCCAAAAACTGTTTTGCTTGTTATTAAAAAATTAAATTTTTTGTTCACCAAAACGTTTTGAAAAGTTTCTGGTTTCGGAGGTAATTAAAATTACAAATTTTAAATTTGAGGTCATTATCAATAATTTTTAAATATATAAAGTGTCTAGTAAAAAAATAAAATGGAAGATAAGTAGTTCGAAAACTTAGCATTTCCGGTCTTATGTTTGTTGAAATATATTAGCGAATTTCCATAGGAAAAAAGGAGCTATGCAGTGACCCTTATGGTGATACTTGAGGTCGGGATTAGTAAATAAGCACCGATCACAGTTCCCAGAACACGTTTCTGTGTGTCATTAAAAATGTTATATATATTTATGTATATACGTGTTCGCACTCTAACGGCCGCAGTTAACGTCCGATTTGGTCCAAATTTGGTACACATGTTCGTTGTCTCAGTGGCTCCAATAAAAAAAAAATTGGAAAACGGTTGACCTTAAAGGCCATCCATGTAACTTCCCGCTAAGTTTAATTACAACAAACACTATTTTTGGAAATTTTGAACTGCCATAACTTTTGAATGAATCAACCGATTTTTATGCGATTTGCGGCAATCGATGCAGTTTTTCGAGTCCATTGAAAGAATCGACAACAAAAATTTTTCTGGTGAAAAATTTCGGAGAAATTGAGAAAAAACACTTTTTTTATTTTCTTTCGTTTACGATATCTCACGAACGAATTAACCGATTTTGACCGAACTGGTAGCGATCGACGTCGCTTTTCAAGGTTAAAAGCTGATTAGATTTTGGAATTGATCGGTAAAGCCGTTTAAAAGTTATTAAAAAAAACCTGATTTGAATAACTTTTATTTCTTAGTTTTTTCGAAATTTCTCAGAACCTACCGGTCCGAATTAGTTGAAATTTTCAGGAAATCTAAGTTTGATGGAACTCTTTAGAACGCCGTTTGGTAGGATCAAATCGGTTAAGCCGTTCAAAAGTTATAAGCGGGTCACTTGCTTACATACACACACACATACATACAGACAGGGTGATACCCTCTCGGGAGTGGTCAGGGAAGATTCCTAGGACCTCAAAATGTCGAGATCTGATGAATACTCGATTTTCGAAAAACGGGGCGAAACCAATAACTTCCCGATTTTAGAAAATTTTCTATTTTCTTAGCGGGAAGTTAAAAAAAAGCAAAGAAAAAAACCAACACCCGGAGGCACGTTTTTTTTACCGGAGGTAAACATTGTTTGAGATTTTTCTTACTAGAATGAAATTTGTTGGTGTTTTACCTATGAAAAATAATATAGGATATTATTTTTCAGATTTTGTACTCGATCTTATAGCTCGCTTGGTTCCCCCAAAATATATCAAAACGCAACATACCATAAAAGTACCCGGTTCAAATTCACGTGGAGGATTTTTACCGTCGGGCCGTCTTCTTATCCGAGGACGACGGCCGAGTAAGTACTCTGCGAGGGAAGCAAAGTAGCCCATAACCTGAGGTGGGCTTTGCAAACTCACAAGCGTTTTTCCTGCTGCGAGTGGAACGAAGCAGCGCGTGAGCCGGAACTGGAGGCTGAGGTGCAAACAAATTCTACTAATATATTTCGTACACGCAGGCAGCTATTCAACGCCTTTGTAAGTAGACCAATTTCCAAATAATTGGTTGAAACATTAAAACTTTCAGCTATATAATAGCCTAGTGGAATATGGGACTGTAGTTCCCAGCTACGCCTTATCTATAGACTCACATTAAACATGTACGCTACAAGTAAGGCTCAGTGATACCTTGTCAAAATTGTACAACATAGTAGGCTATTTGGAAGTTTTGATTATAGGCCAGTCGGTAAGGGTCAATTTAGACCAAAAGTACCAGTAATTTGCAATACGGCTGAATTAAAGTATGTAGATTAACATAAAAAAAGTTTACCAGTCTATCGATTTCCCAAAGTCGAAAAAAAAATCGATTATCATTTTTTTTTCGATTATCCTTAATATTTCGAGCTGGGATGAAAATAGAGGAAAATAAAAAATACCACCGTGTAGGGGAGGTATTTTTCAACAAAAAAGGTCATATGTATTTATTTCGTCCGAGCAATGGTTTGTCTGGAAAAAATTCGATAATGCAGGTATGTATTTTGCAGCAGGGGAAATCACTAAAAGGGGACATCTTATTCATATATGAAGCGTTGGCTCATTCTAAATTGGCCGAATTTTAATATATCGAATTGAAACTTGACGTAGGAGTTAAAATATATATTTTAAACATTTATGCTGAGTCTCAGCTTGTTATCTTGAAAATTACCCGATCTAGGAGTCGATTTCGATTATCGATTTTACTAGTACCGGACTCACGAACTAATTTCAATCTATTCCAGTTTCGTTAAATTTGTTTTACAAGTTGAGTACACCAGTATAAATATTCTTAGTAAGTATGAACGATTTTTTTAATGTTATTTTTAAAAACGAGGCGCTTGAAAATGGTCTTCTGTTTTACCTATCTCGTTTTAACTATAACACTTTTGGATTCAACGACTCCATTTTCGACATTTTTGAACATATCGATTTAAAAATTGGTACAGAAGTTAAAAACACAATTGTTTTTTGCTTTACTTATTTTTAAAACTATATTTAAAAAATTTACCAATCTGCAGCCGATTAACTCGCGATTTGATGAAAAATCTAAAAAGGTCTAGAATTATACTTTTTTAAGTTACTTGTGCTTTAAAAAGTAAATAATAAAAAAGGTTTTTACTCCTTAATCTTGTTTGAATCTATATATTTAAATTGCAAAAAAACTTTCAGGTTGATATTTTGAAAATTTTCTAAACTGGAGCTGTTTAAATTGAATTGGTGGGTCCGGTACTCCTAAAATCGAGAAACCCATTAATAAGTCAAGTGGCTCTAGATCGGTGAGATTCAGCATAAATGTTTAAAATATATATTTTAACTCCTATGTCAAAGTTTCAATTCCATATATTAAAATTCGGCCAATTTAGAATGAGCCAACGCTTCATATATGAATAAGATGTCCCCTTTTAGTGATTTCCCCTGCTGCAAAATACATACAGTACCTGCATTATCGAATTTTTTCCAGACAAACCATTGCTCGGACGAAATAAATACATATGTCCTTTTTTGTTGAAAAATACCTCCCCTACACGGTGGTGTTTTTTATTTTTCTCTATCTTCATCCCAGCTCGAAATATTAAGGATAATCGAAAAAAAAAATGATAATCGATTTTTTTTTCGACTTTGGGAAATCGATAGACTGGTAAACTTTTTTTTATGGTAATCTGCATACTTTAAGGTACTTATGAAAAAAATCAGCCGTACTGTAAATTACTGGAACTTTTGGTATAAATAGACCCCTACCGACTGGCCTATATATGGAAGTTTTGATTAGTCATATTAGGTTAATGAACAAATTTACCACGGACACTTTCAACTCCGGCGAAGCCGTGTACGGCAGTTAAGTATATCAATGTCGACTATACATTTACTAGGCTGCATAAGCCTATGTTTACAGAACACTTTCCAATCAGGTCAAAGTGCGCAGTCGCAATTGCATTGTGACGTCATTGTTGACGCTGAACCACTACGCATTAGGGCAGATTATCATCGAACGATACATGCAGTTGTTTGTACAAGTCTATTTTGAGTTTTAATTATCAGATATTCGTAATGTTTTGCTTTTTGAAATCCTCCTTAATTGGTTGTGCTTTTGTGTAGTTTTTTAGTAAAAAAAATAACCTCGAAATAATTGGAACGAAGTAGTTCTGGAGTATCTCCAGGCATTTTTTCATTTTTCAAATTTTAGACTTTTAAGGGGTTTTACCACCCAAAAATGGCCAAAAAACTAGGAAATCAAAATTTATAAAAAAAGGCTCTAACGATTTTGATGAAATTTGGCTTATTTGTAGCCCTTAATGTACCCTACCATATGCAAAAAACCGCATCTTTCTAAAAATTCTCAGTTTAGGTAATAATAATAATAACTGATTTTTGGGGGTTTTTGGCCAAAAAAGGGGTTGTTTTTAAAAAAATTTTCAAAATATGTTTTCGTGCATCTACATAGGCTTAATTAACATGTTTGGTGCAAATTAGTTCGAAATCGATCGAATAATTTAAATAATAATAATATAATCTATATATATAAAAGCCAAATACACTGACACACGGATCACGATTTCTTCAAAACTACTGAACGGATTAGAACGAAATTTGGTATGTAGCTTCCTCTAGGGCCATAGGTGCTCACTAAGAAAGTCGAAATTTTAGGGGTCTGAAAGCTACTAAATCACGATTTCTCTAAAACTACTAAACGAATTGGAATAAAATTTGGTATGTTGCTTCCTCTATGGCTATAGGGGCACACTAAGAAAGGTTTTAAAAAAATTCGAAATTTTAGGGGGGTTTTTGGGGGCCAAAGTTACTAAATGTAATTTATATTTATTGATATAATATATTTTTTGTTAATATACATTTAATTTTTGTTAATATACATTTAACTTTGATTTGTCTATCCGTGCAAAGCCGGATCGGGCTAGCTAGTATAATAATATAATATGGATGTGTGTTACATGCATCTAATATTTTCCATGATAACATTTTCCTACTTTTGCAATTCTAAATAACCATCTCCTATGCTTCTCTTGGGAAGGTATAAAGTTTCAACTGGGAGAAAGTATGTGACAGTTATCTGGTACCGTTTATTTATTTTAATTTTATTTTAAAACCATTAACCTATAACCGGTTGCGGCGATCGGTATAATTTCCAATCATAAAATGTAAAACTTCGAACAAGATATAAATAAATATTATTGTTATTTTCCACAAAATTATAGCAGGCGCGTAGTTGCTCAAGGTACGAGTGTAACATACAAAGTGCGCGCGCAGGTCACGGCTATCAGAATGACGACGTCATAGCAGTGATCCGTTGAATATTACGCTCTGTTTTTACATCATATCTGGTTGTATTACAGAACTTTCCTTGTCGATTTTTTATTTCTCAACGAACAATGGACTTATAAGATTCATAACTGTTTAATAAACATATTTAAGTGTAGAATATGTACTGTGACGTATCAACCATAAAAGGTACAGGTAAACAAATAACCTCTCTATTATATAAAAAATCCTGTCATTTAAACAAAAACTCTGGCCTTACTGCGCATGCGTCAGGATCTTATAGTAAAATTCAACTCAGAGTGAGGCGGAAGTTGAAGCCTACCGAGGGTCAGCACGGTCGACTGGTTTCCGCTCCACTTCTACCTGAATTTTAATTTTTTATAGTAGCGTTATGCAAACTTTTTTTATAACAAGAAAATATAAAAATAAATCACATAACGTTGTGTATCACGATCGTCTGTTTATTTTGATACCAAATTTGAAGTAAATCGGTAAATGTTGAGTAATTAAATGGCATAGCTTTTAATGTAACTAAGAACTATTGAAGGTTTTTTGGCTGGAGAACATGCTACGTATACATACAGTAAGCAGTGCGCATGCGTGTACCGTGCGTATGACGCATTTGACAGAGAGAGTAGAAATGATTCTCCAAGTCTTTCCTTTCAACTGATGGTTGAGGTGGGAAGAGTAGGGGTTGCGTTTCACTTTCCGTTTGATCGAAATCTATTTGTCCTTAAGCTTCTAAAGAAGTTTCACCTAAAAAAATCAATCCGAGTGCTTGTATTTCTTGTGTAAAGAAAAAGGTTCACACCCTGAGGGGCCATTGCGCAAAGAAATGAAAAAAGTAGCGCCGTCTTCCAAGAGCTGGGCAGGTACGGAGGAATTGTATAAGAAAATGTGGTGGTACTATGAACGACAAGCGAGTAAACTCCAAGGCCAATCTTTAAGCAACGTGATTGGCCTACGCCTGGGGTCCGAGATGCCAAAACGAATTCCCATAGGAAAGATCAGCTGTTACAGTGGCTCTTATGGTGAGAGGTGAGGTCAGGGAGTGGTCAGTGAGCACAGATTATGGACCTCAGAACACGATTTGGGGTGTAATTGAAAATTATATACACTTTGTATATATCTTGTGTTGCACAACAGGACAAATTTTTTGACATATCTGACCCTCTATGATTTTGGGACTTAGGGGGAGAACGGGTTTTAAAAATTTCAAATATAAAGATATCTAGGCCATGTAATACACCATTGAAAAGCTTATTAAAAGAGAAACACAATGGCGCAAACTAGAGCTTAGTATCTTGCTTCGTTTCAAAGTAATGGGCAATCAAAGTTCTGGAAAATAACATACAACCTACTTATTCCTAATATTAACAAATTAATAACCAGCTTTGATGCTATGATAACGATACCATTTTCCAGAACTTTGATTGCCCATTACTTTGAAACGAAGCAAGATACTAAGCTCTAATTTGCGCCATTCTGTTTCTCTTTTAATACGTTTTTCAATGGTGTATTACACGATCTACCTTTATATTTGAAATTTTTAACCCTCCTACCACCCTAAAGCCCCCCAAAATCAAGGTTAAGATATTTCAAAAGATTTGTCCTGTTATTCAAAACAAGATATAATATACAAAGTTTTGTTAAGTTATTTTCAATAACAAAAATAATAAAGGGGGGGGGTTAAAGGAACTGTATGAAAACTCTGTACACGTGTTCGCACACTACCTCTGATTTTGTCCAAATTTGGTACACACTTTAGTTTTTTAAGACACTCGTTAGCCAAAAAATCGCACAACTGGAAGCACTTTTTGACAGGCGGTAAAAATTGATACTTTTCGTACTATACAGGGTGTCTTGCGACCATATGAACAAACTTTGTCACGTTATTCAGCATGTCAAAAGAAACGAAAAATGTAACATAACATGTGTTCTATCTCATTCCGTTTTCGGTCTGTCTGTCTGTATGTGTTTTTTACAAAATACTTAATATTTTTAGAAGTAGAAAAGATATTCAGCTCAAACTTTGTACACCTATTTTTTACGTAACCTTTTATCACTGTACAAAAAATTAGAACAATATTTTAAATATTTAAAAAATTGCGGCCGTTTATAATTTTTAAAGTAAAATATCTCAAAAACCGCTAACTTTACAAAAACATTACAAGAGACAAAAATGTTTACTTTTTTAATGACAAACTCAATGGTGTTTTTATTTGTTCCGTAGCTCAAAAAACAACAGAGATATTGAAAAAAAAAAGAAAAATTTATGTCTTGGTAGTTGTTAACAATACCCGGAATTACTCTAGAAACAAAATATTTTAAAGTTATTTTGAGCTAAAATAATAAGTTATTTGCATAATGTTCCGAGAACTTTCGGAGCTGATTCCACTAGCAAAAATAACGAAAAAAGTTAATTTATTCATAGGTCTGGAAATGCTTTGTTAGAGAGTTACAGCTAGCGAAAGATTTCACCCGTGTTTCAGATTACGCACAGAAACGAATCCCTATTGAAATATGTAGGGCGTTAATTAAGGTGTAAAGTTGAATTGAATTTAATTTAATTTACGTAAAAGGAGCATATAAATTTAATAAAATAAGTCCCAGTGCTGTAACTGCAGTAATTGTTAATACAGGGTGTCTTGCAACCATATGAACAAACTTTATCACGTTATTCAGCATGTGAATATTATTAATAATAAATAATTAATAAACTACAAATTTTATTAAAAAAAACTTAAGACACAAGGTTACATAACAAATAGGTGTACAAAGTTTGAGCTGAATATCTTTTCTACTTCTAAAAATATTAAGTATTTTGTTAAAAAAACACATACAGACAGACAGAACGAAAACGGAATGAGATAGGACACATGTTATATTACATTTTTTGTTCCTTTTGACATGCTGAGTAACGTGACAAAGTTTGTTGATATGGTCGCAAGACACCCTGCATATAAAATGAAACCTTTTTGGGGTTTATCTAAAGGAAATAAAATATATAACATACTTTTCTGTTTCAGCGAAGTACTAGACTGCATTTTGCAACCATTAGGGAATTCCCTAGACGCTGCTACGCTTTCCCCAGTGAGCTGTTTGGAGAGGGGGAGGATGTTGTAGTGGGTACTTTCGGACCGAGTCCCACAGTATCTTCTCTGGAGGGAGGTCCGCGTAAATGCGTTAGCATTAGACTATTCTGCACATTTTGTTTTTCACACGACCTTATAGCCCTTCTTTTTTCCCCAAAATTGATCAAAACCAAAGTAGAATAACAGTACCCGTTTCAAATCCACGTGGTTGATTTACCGTGGGTGCAGCTTTTGATCCTTTGCCGACGGCCGAGATGGCAACTCGCGAAGCTCAGCCTGGAGGCACTGAGCTATATTCAGCAGCTTCGTGAGTCGACCTGTTTCTCAAGTAATTGGTTGATACCATAAAACGTACAAACTTAATTTTGGAAATTCGCTCAACTCTCGTAAGCGGATCAGCTGCGTTATAGAATTATTAGCGAATTTCGATAGGAAAGATGAGCTATTGCAGTGTGACCTAAGGTCGGGAGTAGTAAATGAGCACCGATCATGATCCCAGAACTCGTTTTGGGGTGTTATTGTGTACATATTAAGTACATTTGTGTTCGTACTCTAACGGGTGCATTTTACGTCCGATTTGGTACACACGTTGGTTTTCTTGAAGCGAAGCAGCGTGGAGCTGGAGGCTGAGCTGAAAACAAATTCTAATAATACATAAACATCTCTTCAGCGCCTTCGTGAGTGGAGCAATTTCTCAACTAATTGGTTGCAACCCTACAACATATAAACTTAATTTTGTAAATTCGCTCAACTGTCGTCAGCGGTTCAGCTGCGTGATCGAATTATTGAATTGTAAACTTCTATAGGCGCACCTCGGCGCTATGATTGCTGGCGGGTGAATCGGATTTTACCGTAACACATTTTGTGAAACGCTCTATTCTGAAACGCTCTATTCCGTCATACATTTTCAGAAATGCTCTATTGTGAAACGCTCTATTGTGAAACGCTCTATTGTGATACGCTCTATTGTGAACGCTCTATTGTGAAACGCTCTATTCCATCACACATTTTCAGAAACGCTCTATTGTGAAACGCTCTATTGTGATATGCTCTATTGTGAAACGCTATATTGTGAAACGCTCTATTCCGACACACATTTTCAGAAAAGCTCTATTCCTTCACACACTTACAGAAACGCTCTATTGTGAAACGCTCTATTCCGCAACACATTATCAGAAACGCTCTATTGTGAAACGCTCTATTGTGAAACGCTCTACTGTGAAACGCTATGTTTTAAAACGCTCTATTCCGTCACACATTTTCAGAAACGCTCTATAGTGAAACGCTCTATTCCGTCACACATTTTCAGAAACGCTCTTTTGTGAATTGCTTTATTGTGAATTGCTCTATTGTGAAACGCTCTATTCCGTCACACATTTTCAGAAACGCTCTATTGTGAAATGCTCTATTCCGTCACACATTTTCAGAAACGCTCTATTGTGAAACGCTCTATTCCGTCACACATTTTCAGAAACGCTCTATTGTGAAACGCTCTATTACGTTACACATTTTCCGAAACGCTCTATTGTGAAACGCTCTATTCCGTCAAACATTTTCTGAAACGGTCTATTGTGAAACGCTCTATTCCGCCTGTTAGAAAGAAGTTTTGATTTTGCCGAGATTCGAACAGCAGAGTCCACCACCGTAGACTAGCGCCTTAGCCGGTTAGGCCACGAACACATTACTACTTTATTATATTTGAGTTGGGTATATAAGTGTAACAGATTGTACTACGTCATAGGCATAACCCGGTAATACAGTTTAATTGGTAATACCTCTGAAATATTGTGCGTCCTCATTTCGTAAGTTGTGTTAAAAAGTTTACAGTTCCCCGTGTGGTATTAAGCACACAATTTAAATTTATTTTTTTTATAGTAGAAAATTAATAGAACATTTTACTCTAACCGTCATTTTATTAAAAATTAATTACAAAATATGACTTCGGATGCTGTAAAAGGATTGGCCTGCTCCGCACGCACCGGTCTCTAGTGGTTAAGTACATAGTTAAAAACATAACAACATAATTTAAAATGCAACAATGAGCTAGTATGCAATCTAACCACCCTGTGACCCATTCTCTAACAATAACACAGTTAAGCGGTTCTCCGCATGACGCGTCTAGTCAGCTGTTTAATTCAATCAGCTGATTGTTGTTGAAGGGGTCAAAGTTCAAACACGTGATGTCTAATTTCTCCAACCTTATTCGCTTGCACAGCATTGTCGTCTCTGAATAAGAAATACGGTGTGGGAGATATGTCTGGGAATCGTTTTGTATTAACGAATAGACGGTTAGCCCATTCGAAACAATAACAATAATAACAATCTTTGTTATTGAGGCGAAGTAAGTTAGCCTTGGGTCCACTCTTTCACTTCAGCTCGAATTTAAAAATACATAAAATTTCACACAACAAACAAAAACTATAAAATAATAATTACTGTAAAACATAATGTACAAAAACTGAGAACCAAAAATATATACATTTACCTCCTCAGTAAAATAAAACTAATAAACGGTACCAGGAACTGGCACATACCTTCTCACGAACATATTTAAATTATTAAACAGAATTAATTGTAGGAGGGGTAGGAGAGGTGATATTAAAGTAGGAGATTAACTAATAAATATTATTATTATTAGATAGAGAGAAAACTATTCGATTTTGAACAAATTTTCACCAAACAATTGGACCTGTATAGAGGCACGAAAAAACTTTTTGGAAATTTTTTAAAAACAACACCCTTTTTGGCTAAAAACCCCACAAAATCAGTTATTGTTATTAGCTAAACGATAATGTTTAGAAAGATGCTTCTTTTTACATATGGTAGGGTACATTAAGGGAACAAATAAGCCAAATTTTATCAAAATCGTTAGAGCAGTTTTTTTTTATAAAAAAAAATAATAACATATTTTTTGGCCAAAAAGGGGGTTGTTTTTAAAATTTTGTCGAAACCTCTTTTCGTGCATCTATACAGGCCTAATTGACACGTCTGGTGCAAATTTGTTCGAAATCGATCGAATAGTTTTCTCTCTAGTTTTGTATACATACAGACATTTTGTAAAAACAACTTTTTTGGACTCAGGGGGTCCCAAAACAGAGATTTCCACAAAAATCTCAACATCGATTTTTTTTGCGATCACTATATGCCTACTTTCTCTATACTACAGTATAGTGAGAAAGTAAAAGTAAATTAGGCTACTAAAATTTCTTTACTGGTTTTCGTCAATTTACTTTCCGCTTCCGTACCGTACCGTCAGGGTGGTCAGACGGCACTTTTTTCTTTTTTTTTACAAATATATGGCTGACAGTAGTTTGGCTAAATCGTAGTTTGCACTCTCACCACAAGATCTCCTTTGCGAGTGAAAACACTGTGCGAAATAAATTTTATAAGACTAGTTGACCCCCTCATAAACCTGATCGCCATGTGAAATCTGGGTTGTCGAAAGGGAAAGGCTTTCGGCGATCGATACAAAATCAAAAGAACGACACAGCAAACAATATGAAATAGACAACGTTTTCTGGAAGCGTTTTTCATTATTTCTTTCTTTATTTTATAAACTAGGTTAAACCACTGCGTGCTCCGTTGGAACCTTCTATGCACATAATCATGTTATGTTTTCTTTATAATAAAGGTGTAGGATTAATAATAACAACAAAGCTAAGATGGTAAATAATGTTCAATATTCAAATCAAATTATTTCGTATATTTTATAACAGCAGTAATAAAGGTTAAAAGAACCAGCAAGACTCAGGTCTACACTTTAATAAAAACCTAACCTAAAAGTTAGTAATACAAATAATTGCTTCAAAGTTTGAAACCAACTGTTAATGGAAATATTTGAGTAAACAGTTGTTTTATCTCTTATTCTATTAAATTGGTTGCTATAGTAATACATGTAAATACAATGGTAAAAAGCCAACTGTCTTGGTTCTCAGTCTAGGCCTAACCTAAAAAATGTTCAGTAGTTCCAGAGATCACCCCCTACATACAAACAAACAAACAAATGTTACCTCTTTATAATATTAGTATAGATTTTTGTGTATCATTCATTTTAAAAAAGCCTAGTTGCAATTAGAACATAAAATCATGAAATTTATCCTAACCGATTTATTAGCGAATTTCCATAGGAAAAATGAGCTATTGCAGTGGCCCTTATGGTGAGACCCAAGGTCGGGAGTAGCAAATGAGCACCGATCATGGTCCCCAGAACACTCTAGCGGCCGCATTTTAAGTTCGATTTGGTCCAAATTTGGTATACGTGTTGGTTGTCTATATGGCTCGGACGAGTTCGTTAGCCAAAAAAATCCAACAACCGGAAGTACGTTTTTTGACCGAAAGTAACTATTTTTTGAGATTTTTACTACGAGGATGATTTGTTTTTAGAGTTTTTTCTAAAAATATACATGTAGGATGTAATTCTGCACATTTTGTTTTTTTACACGACCTTATAGCTCGCTTGGTTCGCCCAAAATCGACCAAAACGTAAAATACCTTAAAAGTACCCGGTTCGAAGCCAAGTGGTGAAAACTCGCGAGGCCACTAGGCGCAAACAAATTCTACTAATATATTGCGTACACACAGACAGCTGATCAACGCCTTCGTGAGTAGACCTATTTCCCAAATTGTTGGTTGAAACCCTAAAACATACGCATATAAACTTAATTTTGGAAATTCGCTCAACTCACGTCAGCGGTCCAGTTGCGTGGTCGAATTATTTAACCTTTAATTCTACTACTTTTTAGATTGACACATTGTAAAAAGTGCTGCTTCTAAAAATATCCAGTTTCTTTAAAAACGCACCAATTTGAATGCATTTTTCAATTAAGAGCCCCGGTACTTCTTAATTTATAAATTAAGCCCTGTCTGTAATAAACACTCCAATATGAGGTGCGATCTGTGAAACCAAATATTACAATATCTGCGTGTGAAGCACGCAGGGGTTTTCAATATCAAATATTATTACCGGCGTTGTTAATTCGCAATCAGAATAACAACCAACTTTTCCGCTCCATATTGAAGTAACCCCATCATCTCAGGCTATCGGAAGGTCAAGGCGCTCCGTACGGATTATTTGTGTACTAACCACATACTCGGGCCTTGAGCAGCACTACACCGTGCTAATCCATCACAGATACACCGACAAAGGTCACAGATTAACCGGTCAAGGTTCGGCTTACAATAGGACGCAACGAGGACGGTTTCAACTTTGCATCTTCAACCCTCAAGGTTTGTTTGTACCGACAATATTAAGCAACTCAAATATATTATTTGTAAAAGTTAAAAGTGTTTGTTGTAGGACGATTTGGTCCTTTCGCAGGTTTCCGATTGAAGGAAACCGAATGTAGCTACCGGTGGCGGACCCAGAGCATCATTTTGGGAGGGGAACTTTCTGAGGGGGTGGGTTTAGAGGATATATAGTTTGAAATTATCAAAATAAAAATAACCTATTTAAAAGCATTTTCATGTTAAAATTTTCCTTCAGTATTTTATGTTTTTTACAAGATTTAAAAAATCTTACTATTCAAATTTTGTACAATAGTTGAATAGTAAACCTTTTAATTATTTGAACAGAACTACAGAGACTAGACTACTAACAGAAAAAGTTTACAACTTTGACTTCAAAGAAACAAGCTTGATACCAATTATAAATGAGCAGGTGACTTTTCAGCTTAAGGGTCTGCTGTAGTGCCAGCCATCTTGGATTTTTATCCCGTAAGAGCAATGTTAAATTTCAAAACATTTATTTATTTTTTATCATAAAATTGTTTGCAAGGTCTCATTTTAAGCACAGTCACATCCGTCTTGCATCCGTCTTGCAATTTACATTTTTTTTAAATGTTTTTGATTTTGACATTTTGTAAGTACAAAGTTTGAATTTTTTTCCTAACACAATAAGAAATGAATAACGAAAAATAATTTGCAAGAAGGATCCGAAATTTTATAAAGAATATTCAGTTTTTTTTTCAACACTCAATTACAAAAGATAGACTTATAAAATGGTATGAAATGAGGCAATGTTAGCTCAAGAAATTGCACTCATTAGATAGGGATATAGTGAGAGGCGTTTGCGTTCCGGTGGATTTCTCGTTTACTGGAGCAGACCCTTAAAATAACAACATTTGAAGTTAAATTTATATTGAGTACTTAGGCCTAACGCTACAGAGAAAGTCTTTGGTTTCCTCCTGATTTTTCGAATCTCTCAATCACTTATTTGGGTTCAATAGGTAGGCTATATCGTGGTGTTTAAATGAGCCAATCCAACCAACCATTTCTGAATCATGGTACTTCTTGTTCACTACTTCAAGTGCCTTAAGAGCAATGTTATAAGGGCGCTGTTAGTGCCGCCTTGATAACGCTGAAAACCAGGCGTTAAATTCCCAAGTTATGACGTTGAAAGCGGGTCGTAATGTGTCGTCAACGCGGGACTCTGTCAACGTGGCGCTAACTAAATGGACATCTTACAGTTAGGCTGTCTAGGTGTATTACAAATAGTATAAACATTTGAGGAATTGTGTAGGAGGGAGGGTAGACGATGGGGCATTGTCTCACCAACCTCATTCCAGCATTTAGCTTTCAATTATTTATCGCTATAATCCTTTGACTTAACGTCATAAAGAGGTGGCTGCTGTTCGATATCGTAAATAATTTGTTCAGTGTCGAACATTTTGTCACTTTGAAATAAACAATAACAACTAGAACTAGGATAAAGTCGTTACTGTGGCCTCTCTGGTCTGCAAGTGCGAGTGCGCGTGGACAGCGCTCCGTTTAACTTGGTTCGGCGTTGATAGTGCCCGGATTCGCCGGCGTTTATAGCGCTCATATAATATGGACCACGGGAGTTCAATTTACCCAATAAAGACCAGTAAGGTACACAGAAATTGAATAAGCGTGTGTATGATGGTGAAAACATCTTTGTCACAATTATGTAGTATTGCTCGGTAAAAAACAAACAAGATAAAAGTTCCTTAGTCCTACATTGATTATTGTAATTAATTTTTGCATGGACTACTGTTGATATTCTTGTAAAAAATTATACACTGTACAATAATTTATAACATACAGTACTTTGTCAGAAGCGCGAGTAAAAAATGAAAATATCAAAGACCTGCATTAAAAAAGTGATTACATTGTAATTCTCAAAGCAACACTGCATTATTGTATTTTACTGCAATAAATTCTCTTTATCTCTACATCTTTGAAAATATTTTTAGATAACATAATTAACTATGCGTATATTAAGGCCAGTCATATAGTACATTAAAATCGCAAACTAACGGCTAGTTCTGACTTTTATATGTTGTTAGGACCACTACCAGTAGTGTATATCCAAGTTTGCAGCTTCGAAAGGCCTGTGCTAACTTCGTAGCACGCGAAAAACCGCGAAATTTTCGCACTTTTTTCAGTTTTTTCACTATATCTCCTAAACTGTGCGTTTTTTCATAAAATATGTTTTTTACGTTTTGAAAGTAAATTAAATTTGCTACAATTCGAGACCAGAACCAGCTCTGTAGCGCAGAGATCAGAACCAATACAACCCTACAAAATTGGCAATAGTTTTGCAAAAAAGTGTAATTTTAAAATTTGGACAACTTTCGACCCCGAAATCGGGGAAAATACGCATTTTAAGGGCTAAATCACGGAGGAAGATGTTGTAGCGAATGTTATTAGCTTTAATTTAAGCACAAAACGACGTCTGTAGGTCTAACAGTTTCCTCACAATGCTTAAAAATCCAAAATATTGGAAAACTGCATTTTTTGCAAATTGGCTATGTTGAGTTCTCACGATGTATTTTGAAAGGAAAACCATGTACATCAGCAAGGTATATATATTTAGTCTATTAATAATGTATTTACAATGTAATTCATTCAAAAGTTTTTTATATATCCGCGATATATTTAAAATTTCGCGGTTTTTCGCGTGCTAAGAAGTTAGTACAGGTCTTTCTAAGCTGCAAATTTTGATATACACTACTTTTGGTGGTCCCAACAACATATTAAAAAATCAGAACTAGCGGTTAGTTTGCGATTTTAGCGATTTCTAGTGTACAATTTGACTGGACTGTATTCTAAATTTTGTAAAAAGTACAGTACAGATTATCAAATTCAAAAAATGATGCCTACTACACGGATTGCTGATGCATAATTCCGAGAACCATAGTCTAAGGTTGGCAATTAGACCCTACTCGCGCTACGCCGTCGTCTGGCTATTTTACCGCAGCGCTTCAGCGTATCATATTAGTAGAGACTGATAAAACAAGGACTTGAGTTCAAAATGTCGGGTTGGTTGCAATTAAATATTTGTGACTTTTAGATGTAATGTGATTGTAGCTAAGATATTTGCCATCAAAATGTATACCTGGTTTCCTATTTTCTTCTTTTTTTTAGGTTGTTGGGGAACGTTCCGCCAGTTCCCCCCTCTCCGTGGATCCGCCACTGGTAGCTACAGTACGATAGGAGGAATAGAAGTGAAACATTTATCCTTTCCATAAAATACAGAGGAGGTAAAATGCAAACCTCACATGGAGTTTCAGCTCCGAAACATGTCGTAATAAATACACGACAAGAAGTCACGTGATGAACCTAACAAGGTAATATTATTATTATTAATTATGATAGTGACTTGGTACCACAAACATGCTAATCAAAATATTAAATATTACACTTCGACATTGTTAAAAATATTATTATTATTCAAACTTAGGCCTACTGTTTGTTTTTTAATAAGTACTTTTTCTTGTAAATTTTGATAGTTTATTAATTAAAAAAAAAAAAAAAATGTAAACATGAATAGCACAATCAACTTCAAGGCAGTCACAAGCAGACTGTGGAATCTCGTCTTCTACGTCGGCGTCATTTCACCATGTATTATTTCCCTGTGCCAGGTAAGACTGTTATCTTTACTCCACTCTTCACCGAAAAGTGTTGTTAATAAACCGTCAACGTCTTTTTTCTTTGCAGTGGTAACTGGATGAACTAGCGGTATTTCGCATAGAGGTGCATTTAGTATTTTTGCCGAGTTCATTCCCTTTTTCAGCAAAGTTTGTTGTTTTAGATTTACATCTTCGAACCGAAAAATCTAATTCTCTTTCACATGTATTATGGTAATTGGTATGAGATGGAGTTGCATATCTCTTCTTCTTTGTAATTTCACGTTTTGTATGTTGTTTGTTTTCTTCCTCCTTCCTTGGTTAATACTTTTCACTAAGGTAGGCTACCACTTTCACTTACACAATTTTCCATCTTTTAACAGAACTAACAAGAGAACAACACTAACTGCCTGTTGCACAATACAATGTTCTCTGAACATAACCTGAAACCAAACACGAACAGCTATTTGCTACAATTTACAAAATTTTGGGTCACTTGACCTGCAAAAACCATTCCTATTGGCTAAATAACACATGTGAGGTTTTGCTTGGAACTGGCTGCAAAATAAGTGAGGTTTTGTTTGAAAGCCTAATTTTAAGTATGCATTTTAAACGTGTTGTTTGGAGTTTTGATTGAACTTTGTGAGAAATAATAGTGGCTTTTACTAAGTATTATACGAATCAGAGCCTAACTCGATTTTTTAATTTTTGGACATGTGAGATTTTACATTTTACCTTCTCATATATATCTGTGAATAATGTCACCACGCAGATGAACCGCTGACGTGAGTTGAGCGAATTTCCAAAATTAAGTTTGTGTTTTATGGTTTCAAACAATTATTTGGGAAATTGGTCCACTAACGAAGGCACAGAATAGCTGCCTGCGCGTGCGAAATATAGTACAATTTGTTCCCACCTCAGCTCCTAGCTGCGGCTCACGCGCTGCTTCGTTCCGCTCGCAGTGGACTAACTCGCTTCGTCTCCCGTCGGCCTCGGATCGGAAACTGTCCCCACGCGGGTTCGAACCGGGTAATGTTATGTTTTTCCGTTTTTATCGATTTTTGTAGAACCATACGTTCTATAAGGTCGTATAAAAAAAATATGCAGAATAATATCCTACATTTATTTCTTTAGGTAAATCCCCAAAAAGTTTCATTCTAGCACGAAAAATTAAAAAAAAACATTTACTTCTGGTAAAAAAAAGTTCTTCTGCCTTTGGGAAAAATTTTGTTGGCTAACGAGCTTGTCCGAGCAACTTAGAAAACCAACGACTGTACCAAATTTTTGACTGAATCGGACTTAAAATGCGGTGGTTAGAGCGCGAACAAATTTGCGTAATCTACTTACATAAAGCTAGACGGTAACACTGATTCACTGACATTAATTATTAGGCACTTCCCGTAATCGGACCCCCCCTCAACCTTATACTTGAATTAAAGCTCTCGACGAGAAACTTTTGGGAAAATTGCCAGAATTGAACACTTTGTAATTTTGGAAGCACCTTTTGGGCGGTAATTTTTTTTTAGATTTTTTCAATTCCATCATTTTCCCACTTTGAGCGCATTTAGTAAGAAAGCGGTAAGAGATAGCAAAAAATGTGGAATACAAAAGTTGTAGGCAGGACGGGGATGGAAATGATCCGCCGTCAGTTTCCACTACAGTCAGCATTTGGTCTTACTATAAACAAATCACAAGGGAAAATCTTGAATATTGTCGGAGTGGATTTAAGAAATGATGTGTTTGCCCATGGACAACTGTAGGTCTAGGTAGAGTAAGGAGTTCCAACAACATTAAGGTTCTGGTACCTTTGAATAGTATTGTTGATGGCGTTGCTCACTGTGCCAATGTCGTCCACAAGCAACTCATCAGTTAATTCTAAACGAATAATTAACATTGATTGTTAAGAAGATAAACAATCGTATTCTACTTTTAAAACCTACTAACAAATAGCTGTAAACATGTTTTATTTTAATAAACTCACATTCCTAATTCAATAGTAACTTAATTATTTTCTTATTACTTTTATTTCTTATACAGATTAAAAGAAACATAATTAAAACTGCACAGGATAAGTAAATATTTGCAGCAGCGAATGGGCACAGCACATTGCAGCATTGGATTTGTTGGTACAGCACCTAAAAAGTTCCAAAGACTGAGAAATTCAAGTGAGCGAACCGACATTGCCTCCAAAAGGGGGTTGGCGTGCTAAGCACGCAGGGGTCTCCCCTAGTTATAATATATAGACCTAACAATTTTAAAGACACAAAACAAAACCTGTTCTGTGGACCATGATCGGCGCTCATTCACTACTCCCTACCTTACGTCTCCCCATAAGAGTCATTGCAATACCTCAATTTCTTATGGAAATGCGCTAATAAGATGAAATGGCGCGTATTATCGAAATAAAAATGTTTTCTCTCCTGCATATAACGCTTACAAAGTTGTAAATAGTAACTCCTAAAACATGTTCTGTAACTATGTAGCGATAACTAGTTATACAAATTACTTGAGTAGTATGTACCGGTTTTGGGTCTCTAGCTTCTTGCCCGTTTCAGGTTTCTAGAACATTCTAGAAAGCTCTCGAACGTTCCGGAACATTTTACAACATTCTCGAACATTCTAAAAGCTTCCCGAACGCCCAGGAACATTCTAGCCAGTCAAGAAGTCCATTGGGTGATGCGTTCTTTTGACCCCCATATCTCCGACCTCAACCCCTGGTCAATATGGCAGATTTAAACCGTAACCTTCTTCGTGGATGAATGAGGGGTGGAGGGCTACCATACCATTAACCCCAAGGGGCTGCGGATGTATATATTTACTAGCCGGACAGATCCGGCTTTGCATGGATAGATAAATCAAAGTTAAATGTATATTTAAAAAAAATCTATAAATATATTACACTGTGTATTTTTTACGAGGATTTTTTGTAACTTTGACTCCCCAAACCCCCAAACATTTCGAATTTTTTGAAAACCTTTCTTAGCAAGCACTTAGGGCCCTAGAGGAAGCTACATACCAAATATCATTCCAATCCGTTCGGTGTTTTTTTTATTATTAACTTTGACCCCCCAGTCCCCCCTAACATTTCGAATTTTTTGAAAACCTTTCTTAGCGAGCACATATGGCCGTAGAAGTAGCTACATACCAAATTTCATTCCAATCCGTTCGGTGGTTTTTGAGATTTCGTGATAAGTGAGTCAGTGAGTGGTATTTGGATTTTATATAATTAGTAGCTGACCCTTACGGCGTTGCCCGTGGTGGTTGGTATTTTCAGTCTTTTTAACGTAATTATATTCTTTTTAAGTGTTCAGTCAGTCAGTGGTATTTTTCTTTTATATATATAGATCTTAAATAATAAAAGCACTATTGTCATAATAATAAAAGATCTGAAATTATGATTTTAGTAACTTTGATCCCCCCAAACCCCTCCTAAAATTTCGAAATTTTCCATACCCTTTCTTAGTGAGCACCTGCGGCCCTAAAGGAAGCTACATACCAAATATCATTCCAATCCGTTCGGTAGTTTTGAAGAAATCGTGATTTAATAACTTTGATCCCCCCAAACCCCCCTACAATTTCGAATTTTTTTAAACCCTTTCTTAGCGAGTGCCTATGACCCAAGAGGAAGCTACATACCAAATTTCATTCCAATCTGTTCGGTAATTTTGGAAAAATCACGATTTAGTAATTTTTACCCCCCAAACCCCCCTAAAATTTCCAATGTTTCAAACCCTTTCTTAGTAAGCACCTATGGCCCTAGAGAAAGCTACATACCAAACTTCATTTCAATCCGTTCGGTAGTTTTTGAGAAATCGTGATGAGTGAGTGAGTGGTATTTCGTTTTTATATATATAGATAGAGATATAAACTGTTTTCATAGATACAACCTAAGAAAGGATTCTGTAAAATTTGTATTTTAAAGTGTAAAAATGGTGAAAATACGGTAGTTCACTCCTATTCCGACAACCGATAAAATACTCTATTCGGATCAAAAGCTCAGGAGCGCACGTTAGTCGACCATTTACATTCATTACCATAGCAACCAACTTGGCAAATTTAGAATCAGTGTATTATTCTTTACAACTAACAAACGCAAACAAAAATCACTGGAACTGTCGTTACATATTATAAATAAAACAGCTGATTCGGAATTTTAAATTAGACCTGTACCGAACCAACACATTTCTTGGACGCATTTTCATTTATTACCAATAGCGACCTACTTGGCAAATTTGCAATCGGTTAGCTTTTTTGAACAACCAAGAGCGTTTTTCTGTTAGGTTTATATCGCTCTATTCACACGGGATACCTGGCGCATGCGTCTGGATCTGGGATACCGCACGCCTCCACCCTATCCCGATACAAGTGCCTCTGTCCTAACCAATCTCCATTTCAGTGAAAATATCAAGTTATAGAGTACTGTGAACGTATTGAATTTGCTCCTCGTGAGTCGCAGTGGGGGTTGGCGAGCAGGGGCATGGACCCTAGTTTATTATATGTTTTGATTAAAAATCAAAATGTGATCCTGTGTCTTCAACGTGAAGAAGTTTGTATAGTTGTAGCTTTAATCGGATTTAAATACTACTCCTAGCAAAGCATTTGCGCACGGACGTACGTGGATCTGGTGAATTTATATTTATTCTTGAACACCCTATAGTTAGTCGTTAAGGGAACCGACATAGACAGTCTGCTTTTGCTTCGGACTATAATTCATTAAGTCTCGAGTCGGTTATTAGCGAAAGTTGTTTGGAACAGGTGCAATTATAGAATAATCGATTGTAGGCTAACCTTTGCGATATAGGTCGATAGTTTACTTTTTTCGACCCAGATACTCGTTGGCAAGGCGTAATAGAATGTTCTTCGGCCACATTGTTGGAAGTGTTTTTGCAATTTCTATTAGTCCCGGCAGGCCCTACGCCAACCCCATGGCTGGCTTCGCTTACGCGATTTAATTTATCCCAATTTTTCCGGTTTAGATCTTAATTTGCAATTAATTTGTATTTCGTCGCAGCCCAAACTCAACTGATAGTTGTCCCTCCGGTCTTGGCCCTGGGTTCTCTTCCCATATGTACTCCTCGTGCTACCAAACGCGTCCACATGTTGCGGATAGTGGCAAGGCCAATGGTGGTTAGCTGCGAAATAAGCGGGTGAATAAAGTAACGTGACGAATAAGCAGCCGCTGACAATGAGGAGGGCAAATTTTTTTGCGGGTTGCAAGGTCCTAAAAGAACCCTGCCGGCGTCAACCAAAAAGATCTTTTGCCCCCTTAATTTTCCTAATTACTCCCACCCAGTGATACCTGTCTTCCTCATAAAGGAACAGATGCTACATATTGGGTTTTCTAGGATGGTTTCCCTTTCCTGCCCTGGTGGGCCCAGGGTGAAAGTTCTGGCTCTACCTAGAGCCTCACATTCCAGAAGGATGTGTTCCGCCGATTCTTCAGCCATTCCGCATTTCCTACACATACTCTCCTCAGCAATCCCTATTCTATGTAGGTGTTTCCTGAGATGACAGTGACCCGTTAATAGGCCAACCACCCATCTCATGTTATCGCTTCCTAGCGAGATAAGTTCTTCTGCATGTTTTCTGCCAGGCTTGAACAACTTCCTGGCAAGTCCACCTGTTCCTGAAACCTTCCAGGCTTTGTCTTTGCCCTCCTGCATCCACATCTCAACCGATGCTCTGGCATGCCCATAGGAAATCCCAAGCACCGGCTCAGGGCCCACAAGAGGAGCCTCAGACCCTTTCCTGGCTAGCTCATCTGCTCTCTCATTACCATCAATGCCTGAGTGCCCAGGGACCCAGCACACAGAAACCTCATTCCCTTGGCTAAGCTTCATCAATGCCGAGAGGCAGTGCCAAACCACTTTAGATTTTACTCTATATGAATTTAGCGCTTTAATCGCTGCTTGGCTATCAGAGAAAATCAGGATGTTCTTACCTTTGTATCCCATTCTAAGATTCTCTTCTATGCACTCCGAGATCGCACAAACTTCTGCCTGAAAAACAGTAGCATGTTTGCAAAGATACAGGACAGTGGAGCCCTCAGGTTGAACCCCATTGACTCCACCCCCTGTTCCCTCCTCCGTTTTCGAGCCATCTGTAAACCAGACTATATCCTGCTCGTCGTACAAACTCCTTCCAGACTCCCATTCTTCCCTAGAGAAGATTTTTGTCTTGAAGAGTTTCTCAATAGAGAGTTTTGGAATTATGTGGTCTGACGGCATGTTTAAGACTTCCTTAGAGACCACCTGATTTATTTTGCAATGGCCTACCGCAGGCCATCTTGTTCTCCAGCAGCCTACCTGCTGCAGTCTGTACGCCCCCATCCTGGCCTGTCCCTGTATAAACACTCGAAGAGGAGGGAGATCCAGGAGGGCATTCAAAGCATCCGTCGGAGTCGACCCCATAGCATCTGTGACAGCCAGACAAGCCATACTTTGGACACTATCCAGCCTCCCACCGACAACACTCTGAACTGTTTTAGGCCACTATACTACCGCCGCATAGACGACTAGTGGTCTAATAATCATAACCACTTACTGAATAACTTTAAAAATGTGAAGAAATTTTGTTTTTTTGGAAAAATTACCGCGTTTTTTCATAGAGTTGATGAATAGTGTGCCAATGCCAGAAGCTTAGTTTCTACTAACATGACAGTGTTTACATTATATCATCCTCGTCCTGTACACATCTAAACTTGGATTACCTAAAATAGTTTCGATTTTTAAAGGCACTGGAATTTGACCTTTTGTCCACTGTGCGCAACGTTTGATTTTTTTCTTTAGTTTCAAATGGTTCAGTTTTAGTAGGCAAGGGTAGAGAACATTTCTCATTCGTTTGTCGTTACCTATAGCACATGATTACATGACAGTTCCCCACACTGACACTTCCCCACAGCCCTTGGACGCGGCTACCTGTTTAATGACCCAGAAATAATCTCGACTGACAGTTCCACACACATCCCTCTCCCTAACCTATGGCAACAGAAATGCAAGAATAATAAAAAAAAAAAAAATAAAAGGTTCTAACTTGTAGTATTTAGTCACCTGTATTCAACATTTAACAGTAGAATGTAAAACAACGTCGTTGTCTGAAAAAATATTAGGATAGGGTCGAATAGTAAACTTACGCCAACACCCTGTAACTTACAATACTAACTGGCAAAAGTATAGGCCTACATTAACACTCCAGCGGTTAATGAACTTCTAGGAACTTGCTAGTTCCTTGGGGGAGGGGAGGGGAGATGTGTGTGGAAATGTCAGTCGAGATTATTTCTGAGTCATTAAACAGGTAGCCACGTCCAAGGGCTGTGGGGAAGTGTCAGTATGTTTTGCAGTGTGTGGAAGTGTCAGCGTGGGGAACTGACCGGAGACCGTAGCACATACGCATTAAAAAAAAATAATTTTAATCGATATAAATTAATATTGAGCTTGACTTGTGAGAAGATATATACTCTTGAACTTAAATTTACTGGAATGTTTTAAAATATACTGTCTTGCAAAGCGACGGTAAAGTTTGCTAGTTGTCGTGTTTTGTCGCATTATTCCTGCGAACGAAGGGGCGGAGTCAGCCACGCCTACTCATTGTTGTAATTCGCGTTAACGGTTTCCATGGTAACCTCTTCAACTCGCGGCACCTCACGATCTTGTCTGGTTGTGGCCAAACAAAATAGTACGATCACGTAGCTGAACCGCTGACGAGAGTTGAGTGAATTTCCAACATTAAGTTTTAGGGTTTCAACCGACTCACGAAGGCGCTGAATATATGCAGCTGCCTGCGCGTACGACATATATTAGTAGAATTCGTTTGCTCCAGCCTCTTTCCACTCGCACCTTGCGTCCTCGGATTGTGGGCTGCTTCGCTTCGCTCGCAGCGGTCAAACTCGCTTTGCTGGATTTGAACCGGATACTTTTACGTTTTGATCTATTTTGGAGGAACAAGACTGCCATTAAGGTCGTGTAAAACAAATGTGCAGATTAATCTCCTGTATTTATTTAAATACTAGCTGACCCGTACGGCGTTGCCCGTGGTGGTTGGTATTTCCAGTTTTTTTAACGTAATTGTATTCTTTATAAGTGTTCAATCAGTGAGTGGTATTGGGCTTTTATATATATAGATCTTAAATAATAAAAGCACTATTTTCATAATAATAAAAGATCTGAAATTATGATTTTAGTAACTTTGATCAACCCAAACCCCTCCTAAAATTTCGAATTTTTTCAAACAATTTCTTATTGAGCACCTATGGCCCTAGAGAAAGCTACATACCAAATTTCATTCCAATCTGTTCCGTAATTTTGGAGAAATAGCGATTTAGTCATTTTTACCCCCCAAACTCCCCTAAAATTTCCAATTTTTT
>JAGFPH010005069.1:17246-36107 GCA_018207615.1 Philaenus spumarius | reverse complement strand
ACACTTTGCACTTTTATTTTTAATGATTTTATACACTCCACTTTTTACTTTTATTAATTTTATTTCAACACTGCACTTGCACTTTTGATGATTTTGATTTATTAATGTGATGACTTTTACTCTCTGATTATTTAATGGTTAGATGATTATTCTGTTTGATGATTGAAAATATTAAACTAGGGCATTTTAAAAGCTGTGGTTTTGATGTTACTCTTCCGGTAGTTTTTAGATGACAGACCTCGTGTTCTCTTCAAAATTTCCCTACCACACAGTTTCACGCATTCTAATTTGTTTTTGATTGGTCTGTTTGAATTTTATATTGTTTTGATTGGCTTTCCAGTTTTACAGATTTGGCAGTATTTATCGCGTGTCTGCACTCGTTGATTCACACAGAATAACGCAAAGCTGTGTATTTGTGTCTTAAGTAATTTAAGCTGGTACATCCGTTGTAACTTCCTGTTGAAATATAAAGCTAGTCTGGCCTGTTTCTGTAGATTCATTTGTTATGGATTTATTTAAAATTTATTTTAGAATATATTATTATAATTATTTTGTTGATGCTGTTGTTAAAGACATTTGGTATTGGTGTTTCAAGTATTGGTGTTTACTTACCAATACTTACACTCCCACACCCTATATGAAAATTGTACCACCAATTTGATGTTATGCATATGTCTACCGTCTTGTGACTTGACGTTGTGGAATGGTATTAATTTGTATGTTGAAAATTTTCTTGAAATTATTTATGCTGTGATGTTGTTAATACGTTTAAAATTGTTTGAAGTTAATTGCGATGATGTTTATTTTTATTGTAGTAGGCCTAGCTTTTGTTTACTGAACTCCATGTTTGTGGAATGGCTGATAAAGCTTTTAGATGAGCTCTGCTTTGACAGATGTGTATTCCAATGTCTTAGCCCAGATACTGCTGCGCTAGGTTTTGTTGTCGTCAGCATAAGTTTGTAGTAGATATTAGGCCTAATGCTAGTAGGTCGGATTATTGTTTGTGTAGGTTATTTCTTGGCAATGTGTAAAGTTCTAGTTACTTTCGCAAAATGAAATGTTAGCTTGATCAGGGCCTAATTCTCAGATAACGAAGTACATACTATGAAGCGCTGTTGTTGGAATATGTAGGCTAGTTCCCCAAGGACGTCACTTGAGAATTGCTACTATGTCTGAATGTTTACTTGCACTCCTTACTGTTGAGCCATTGTCCTTACTATACGCCTACTTAGCCTAGGTCTCTTTAAATGTTTACAAAAAAATTTTTATAGATCAGATCTCGAAGTTATTGTTTACTTTTGAAAGCGATGTTATTTAAGATTTAATAGTTATTGGTTTTACTTATTTAATTTGAAATGAATACTATTTAATAGCTTTTATTTTTTTAAACGTTTACTATGTGTTAACAAGGCTTTAGTTGAAAAAAATGTTTTTGTTTACAATACATTGCATGATAGTGACTTGAATATTCTTAATTAGTACAATTCTTAAAGCTAGTACATGTAACTTATTTCTATTCTCTACAATATTAAATATAGACAGACCTCGAGTTATTATCTACTTGTGACACTTAAATTTACACATGACATATTTTTGTTCAATTTTTTTATCTTATGACCTTCTATGATACATTTTCATTCTGGAAATGTGTACTGGTTCATTTTGGAGTCTTCCATATCTTAATATCTCTACCTGGTATGTTAATTCATTTATTTTTTTAATAATTGTATATGGCCCCGTATACTTCATATCAAATTTTGTGGGTGTTTTACCGTGGAACTCGCGTCTTATTAAGACTTCATCCCCTTGTTGGAATTCGAAGTCGGTTCTCTTCTTACCGTAATAAAATTGTGTTTCTTGGGCTTTTTGTATTATTTTGGGTAAAGTTTTTCTAATTTCTTGAATTTGTTTTAGATGTTGTTGGATGTCGTAATTTTGGTTTTCTTGTATTTGAATGATCTCCATGGGGTCGTTTGGTTCAAAAGCGAACATAAGTTTATTTGGCGTGAAACCGGTGCTTGTTTGTTTCGTTGAGTTGTAACAGTATACAATTTTGTCTATATATTTTGACCATGAATTTGGTTTTTCGTGTACGTAATGTGATAACATATTGGCGAGTGTGCCATTGAATTTTTCTGTTAATCCCTGTGTTTGTGGTGAATATGCGCTGCTGAAAATTTGGTTTATCCCTAGTGTAGTTGTTAAGTGTTTGATTATTTCATTGTTAAAATGCGTACCCCTATCTGATTGTAGTATTCTCATTTTTCCATGTGTCAATATCAATTTTATTAAATTTTCAGCTACGTTTTTGGCATCTGCTGTTTTGCATTTAAATGCCCACGCATATTTCGTGGATAAATCCGTACATGTTAATATATATTTGTAAGCATAAGATGAAGTAATTGGGCCTATGAAATCTATTATTATTCTGTCCATGGGCCTATGTGTCGCTAATATTGGTTTTAGTAGCCCATATGGCTTTCTAGTTGGGATTTTCCGTTTTTGGCAGGTCTCACAAGACTTTGTATAATCTTGTACGTCTTTATTTAAATTTGGCCAGTGGTATCTATCTCTTATCTTTGCTATTGTTTTAAAGTATGAAAAATGTCCACCCGTTAATGGACTGTCATGTGCTTGTCTTAAAATTTCCTCTTTAAGTTCGTTTGGTATTGCTAAAAGTTTGGTTGTTTCTTCCCCATTGAACTGCTTGTAATACATAATTTGGTCTTCTATGATATAATGTCTGGATTCTCTATCAATTTTTTTGTTACTCCTATCTACGTTCAAAAGTGCAAGCTTAATTTGTTTCAAATATGGATCTTGTGATTGTTTTAATTCTAAGTTTTGTGTGTCAGCTTTTATTAGAAATACATCTTCAAAGTTTTGTGGGATTTCTTCTTCTGCTTCTTGTCTTGATAAGAAATCTGGTAAACCCATTGTTTTTCCTTTTTTGTATCTTATATCTAAGTCGTATTCTACAAGTTTGGTTGCCAGCCGGCCTAATCTATTAATTTGACGGATTTTTAAAAGTCTGAAAATATTGTAGTGTAGAGTTATCTGTAAAACATGTGATTTTTCTTCCTAATAAATATTCTCTCCAGTATTCTATGGCATATACAAGTCCTAGCATTTCTTTTTCTACTGCCGAATATCTCGTTTCATGTGGTTTTAATTTTCTAGATAGGTAAGCTATTGGAAACTCTTGGTTATTATTTGGGTCTATTTGTGTTAGTACAGCTCCTATTCCTATGTTTGACGCATCTGTGTAAACTCGCGTGTTTCTGTCTTCTTTGAAATGTGATAGCAATGGCGGATTGGTTAATATTGTTTTTATTTCTTCAAAAGCTTTGTTACAATTTTCTGTCCAAATTATTTTAGAGTTTTTTTCTTGTTGGTTTTTGAGAAGTTCTGTTAACCCTTTGTTGCCCAACCCTTAAAATGTTCTGAAAATTTTATAGTTTTTTATGAATTCTCATAGCTTTACACTTAAATATGAAGAAAACATTTTTTAAAAAAATTTCTATTATACCGAATATATAAATTTTTAGCTGGTACTTGTAGGTACCGTTGGGCTGCGGGAAGGTGACAATTTAGCCTGAGCAAAGAATAATAAAACATTGCTAATATTGATAAAAACCTTTAATTAACTTACAATATGATTACAAATCAAGTCCGTGGTACTCAGCAAAGCAGTTTTTTTTATCATTACAACAAAGGTAAACACCGCAATGGCTGCACTTGGAGTATGGCCGCGATTGAACCTTCTTAAGAGCGCACATTTCACACCGAGCTCTTACACCTTCTGTAAAGCTAGGCCAATGAACACCTAAGTTGCCTAGTCGCACAACATCTGGAACCGAAGCTTCTTTCCCTCTTCTCTTATTTGAAGGTCCTCTTCCAGGTGATTGGGAGTCGATGCTGCGCTTCAGACTGCCTTTTTTTGCCGTAACTTCTTTTTGCGTCATCAGGCCTTGTGAAACACTTCTTCTAAAATCGAACAGGGAAGGTTCTTCTTCAGTGAAGCGACAGTAGACAATGTATGAATTAACAAATGCAATATCAAGCATTCCCCAGAAAAGCCTATGCCACCATTTTTTTGATCGGCGATCCACTCCATAAGCAGCGCGGAGTTGATCGGCGTGATCAACCCCTCCCATGTACTTGTTATAGTCCCTAATAACTGTTGGGGCAACAATGTCATGCTTGTTCCCCTTACCATCTTTTCTCTTAACAGAAGAAATCTCTGTGCCATGAAAGTTGGAAGCTAAATACACAGTCTTTGTATCACGCCACTTGAAGAATGTCACCCCTGTACAAGAAGTGCGAAAGTCCACATCACCTCTCTTCATTTTTTTCTCGTCAGTCATGGTCTCAGGCAGTCCTTTCCTGTTAGCTCTGATGGTTCCACAAGCTAGTGTTTGATGGAGTTTAAGTTTTTCTAACAAAGTTAAGCTATTGAAATAGTTGTCAAAAAAATGATTTTAGATTTTCCCCATTCAGCCTCTATAAGGGACAAGACAACTCTTTCACCGAGGCTAAAATGTAAATATTTCTCCTCCAATTCTTCATCTTTCCCCTGATAAATGATAAAGTTTTTGATGTAGCCATATTGGTCAGCCAAGCACCAAAGTTTATAACCTCTTTTAATCGGCTTTAAGGGATTATATTGCTTCATTGTACTGCGGCCTTTAAATAAAATCATTGATTCATCCACCGATAGCTGTCGGGTACCATGATAGTATTCTTTGAAAGTTTTATTTAGAGAATCAATCAGAGGTTGCAATTTGAAAAGCTTGTTTTTATTGTTGTTTGGGATAGTTTGATTGTCGTTAACATGTAAGAATGACAAAATTGATTCAAAGCGGTTGCGCGACATAGCTGACTGAACCATCTTAACTCCGAGATCATCTGAAGTATTCCAATAGTTTTTCCAACTAGGAAGCCTATTGTACCCCATGAGGAAGTTTATACCAATAAACACCAAAAGTTCATGCAATTTCACATTTAGAACTTTGTTTTTCTGGACACTGTACAAATTAGACTGATAAACAATATTTTTCATAGGTTCTAGAATGAATTTCAAAAAATAATCTGTTTGAGTTTGGCAGTCAGAGAAAATTTCCTCAAGTACGCCTTCATCTAAACTAAATTCAGGAATTTCTGTAGTTATTTCTTTTTTTTTCCACTTCCTATCTATTATGGGGAGAGCTTTAGCTTTTACAGTACAATGACTTTGCCTACATTTAGCATGTGTACAGGATTTTTTAGAGGCAAGACCTGCCATACCATTTCTGTCAAAAGCAATATGGGAAAGAGTATTGGTACCACTACTTGTAGATGGTTTAGATGCATCATTCAATAACTGTTCACTTACATGGTCAGTCGAAGACAGTAGAATATCATCCTTCTCATGTGCTAGGCCTAAGCCATTGTCACTCGAGTCATCTTCGGCAGCTTTGTCTTCATCCAGTGCATTTTGAATATATGCCTCAAAGACGGAATCAAAATTATTAAAGTTTTCTGAGGTCTTGGTAATTTGGTCTAGGCCTAGGTCTAACTCATTATCTGATTCTACATCAGTATCTTCACTATTGTCAAACGGCAGTAGTTCTTCCAAAACAGTAATTAATTCTTTTTCACTTAACTCAAACTTTGCCATTTTACTACTGTAACTCAACAAGGCTTAAACAAACATTAGAAAACAAGAAAAAATCAGTAATAAAACTATTAAATTGAACTAAACACAATCGAACAATGCACTGTACAAGTCACCAAACAAGAAAGTAAACAAACTATAAAACCTGCATAGGCCTATGTCCCAAAGCCCAACGGTACTCACAAGTACCACACAGTTTTTCACTCATAACTATTAGAGAACTTAAAGATTGAACGTTAATAACACTTAAAAGCCTTCCAGAAATATTAAGCACTATAATTAAATAGAGAAAAGCGCAAAAATAAGCGATAAACAGTCACTTTCACGAAGTAAAACAATGCATTACCTAGGCAACCATTAACAGAGGTTAGCCATCCAATATTTTACTGTCAAACCAGAATAGCCAACCTTAAACTGCCAGGAATAAAATTTACCCGCATCCTAGAATGGTACTGATGAGTACCATTGGTCTGCCAGCCCACTCAGAACACTGGCTTTGTCTGCAAAAAATCTAAAAATAGCTGGTACTTGTGAGTACCGTCGGGCTACAAAGGGTTAAAGGGTGTGTAATTTTTGCGTAGTCTTTTATAAATTTTCTGAAGAAACCTGAAACTCCTAGGAAGGCCCTTATATTTCGTAATGTTTTTGGTTGTGTAAAGTTTAATATTGGTTGTATGTTTGATTGTAAAGGCTCAATCCCTTCAGTTGAGACCTTGTGACCTAATATTTCAATTTCTTTATAGAAAAATTTACATTTTTTTGTGTTTAATTTTAAATTTGCTATGTCTAATTCATTTAAAACGGCTTCTAGGTTAATTAGTTTATCTTCAAATGTTGGTGCAAATACGATCGTATCATCCAAATAAGAAAGGCTCTTTGAAAATAGGTGTTTTGCCAAAATTTTGTTTAGATTTTTCTGGAATATTCCAGTTGAAACCTTCAGTCCCTGAGGGAGTCTGGTAAATCGTAGCATTCTGTCTTGTGTTCTAATCGTTAACAGTGGTTTACTTTCTTCATGAACTTGTAATTGGAAGAAGGCATTTTTCAAATCTAGTTTTGTAAAGTATTGTGAGTTAGTTAAGCAACTGAACATTAGTTGCAAACTTTGTATGGGGAAATTTTCGTTTTTTATTTGTTCATTAACTTTCCTAAAATCTGCTACTAGCCTGTGAGTATTATCCTAATTTTTAACTATAAATGCTGGTGACGCATATTCTGAAAAATTTGGGCATTCTTCTAAAATTCCTGCCTTAACTAAGTTGTCTAATTCTTGGTTTAATATTTCTCTTTCCTGATTGCTTTGTCTGTAGGGTGGTACGATTACCCCTGAATTTCCTGGGATAGTCTGTATTTTTACTGGTTTTATGTTGGCTGGTGTTAGGTCCCTGACCTCTGTTGTGAATATATGTTTATGTTTTTTTATTATTTCTGTAACTTGTCTGTGTTGTGTCTCGGTTAAATTTTCACTAATTTGAAATTGCACTCCATTTTTATCATAAATTTGTTCTTTATTTGAGTTTTCCTGTAGTGTAGGCGGTGCGGGTGTGATTTTTTTGTTAAAGTTTTCATAAATTTGTGGTTCATCTTTATTTTTATTTAGATGGCCTATAAGTGTTCTAGGAAGCAGTGTTTGCGGTCTTTTTGACGCATTGTATTATATATGAACATAGTATTGATTGTCTTGATTTGATATATAGGCATGAATTTGTTTTTGCTCCCTTAAATGTCTGTCCGTTTCAAAGTCCATGTGCTCATTATAATTTTCTATCGTTTGTATACATAAACTCTGTCCCGATGCAATTTTAATGTGTTCATTAGTTCTTATTTCTGGGTTGCTTATTATGTTGTGATTTATTATTAAACGTATATTTTTCAAATTTTCCAACCAGGATTCATTCATATTTATTACACATTCTTGGTTATTTGCTTTGAGGGTTATTATTTTGGTACAGTAGTCTATTTTAGCCTGATTTGGTAGTAGAAAGTTATTGCCTAGTATAATTTTTGCATTTATCCCTGATGCAACATAAAATTTATTAGTGAAATTTATATTATTTATTTTGAATGGTAATGTTATCTCTCCATGGATCTTTAGATTATTGTTTGTGGCAGATTTTATTATTGTATTAGTTTGACATGTTAGTGGTTTTTGTTTTACTAGATCATAATTACATATGGATACATTGGCACCTGAGTCTATGATTGATTCAATGTTTTGTTCATCTAATGTGTCAAATGTTACATCTATTGTGCAAACTCTTGAATTTTCAGATTTGTTTAAAAATAGGGTATTATATACATACCATGTTACATCATTTTCCGATTTCCTAGCTTTAGGCACACCATTTTGGTGTAAATATTGTTTATGAAATATACTGTATAAATCTAGGGCACTTTGTTTTTGCACGGATTGCTGTAATTCAATCGCGTTTACGCCATTGTGTTTCTCGTACTGACGGTCTATGGCGATCTCCGTTACGTTAATATCCTGAGGCAAGTATTGTGTTCCAACGTTGACTGAAGTTAGTGGCATTTTGCTTGCGTCATGTAAATTACAGGTCGTTTGTGTGTACTTCTGCTTTCTTAATGAAACGGAATACTGTCTTCTGTCACTGACCTTTTTGTTGTCTTGTGTAAGTAAATGCAAATTGGTTTTTTGTGTATGTCCTATGTTTGTTTTTTGAAAATTGGCGTTAGTTTTGCTCGTGTGTTTTGGGGTTGTATGGCTATTTTCTCTTCTAGTCCCCCATTTATCCCATTTTTGGTTGAATGTTAATTTGGAGTTTGCGTTGGCATAACATTGTTGAATTGTGTGGCCTTTACAATTTGAATGAAATTGTTGATTTACATTGGCATAAGGCCTATTTTGATTTTTCATGTATAGTGGATGGGGTTTTCTTTTTAAATTGAAAGCGCATTCGCTGTTTGAGTGATTGTCCAATTTACATATGTTACAATTATACTGTCGTAAGCAATATTTGTCTGTATGGCGATTATTTTCATTGCTAATTGAGCGCATTTGTCTTGGCCTGTGTTGGACATTATAAAGTTGATAGTGGTTTATGAATCCTGGTCTTGTTTTTGTATGTCTGTTGTTAAATTGCCTGTTGTTGTTATATAGGGGTGTTTCATTTTGATAACGTTGTTTAAGTGTGGTTGGTTTTTGGTCTCTTTGACTTATGTTTACCCCTAATGTGTATATGATGTCCGTGAGTTCTTCTAGCTTACTTGACATTGTGTTTATGGTTTCAAAATGTGTGTTACTTCTGTTTTTTGTGTTTTCCATAATTCTTAAATGTTTCTGTTTATTTAGGGTTTGTTGAAATTCTTGGTATTCAATTTTTCTTAAGTTTTCTTGTAGTTGGTCGAGTGTTTTATTTTCCATTGTTATAATGCGTTCGAAAATTTCCGGTCTTAAACCTTGTATTACATAAGATATTATTTGTGTATCTCCTAAATTGGGATTCATTTTTCTGCAAATAGCCTGTATTTGTAAATAAAAGTTTATGGATGTTTCTGACTCTGTTTGAGTTTTATTTGCTAACAAAATTTGTAGTTTTTGGCTCTGTGCCACTGGTGTAAAAATATTTAATAATTGTTTCTTTGCGTTTTCCCACGTTATTTCCTCCCCTTGATTTGTTTGTATAAAGTTCTGATACCAATTTAATGCTGATTTTTCAAGATATGTAGGTAATAAGTTTATTTGTGTTTTTGGTGTCCAACCGTTTGCTCTTGATGCTACCTCATATTGAAATATAAATGTTTGTATGTCTTCAGTGGGTAAACCATTGTATTGTGAGGGTTAAATTAAGGGTGTTTTTTCTTTCTTGTCCATTGTTTTTAGTTTTTGCGATTGGTGCTTGTTTATTTATTTATTCTTATGTATCTTATTCCCTTTTTGTATGCTTATATGTTATGCTGATAAATTTAGATTTTTTTTTACTTATTTATAATCAATCATATATAATTACTTAATCAGACGAAATCATATACCAGATCTTTAAATTATATTTATTTTTTAATACTTATTCTATACACAACTCATTTTGTATCTCTGTAATTATCTCTACCACATATATATTCTTGTAAATTTAGCGCTCCACCATGTAAGACTTGTGAATGGGTGACTCTTTATCATGTAAGGTTTTGTATTTTAATTAAGACTACTGTGAAGTTATGTAAGGTTTTGTAAAGTCACTTTGAAAGTTTTGGGGGCTCCACCAGATCCTTCTTAAGGATCAAACTTTAGCTTGACATGTGACGTACTCCAAAGAACTGGGTAGAAATAAGTACAGAGACCTTTTCACAAAATTATTAAATATATTCTGAAATTTCTGAAAATAATTCCTACAATGATTATTTTTCACAAAATAGTTAGATACAAGTAAATGTGATACAATTAGTTTTTACTCAATTTATATTTTTGAAAGTAATAAAGTAAAAGTTTACATTCGTCTAAGGAGGGCGGTGCTAGTAAGTTAATTTCCCGCTCTCCTAAATTTCAAACCTATGTGTCTTAATTTTAATGATTGAATCTTAAATTTCTTCTAATTACTAGTACATAACAAAATCTAATATTACAAAATGTATTATATTATTTATAGATACTTACAAAATGTGTTATATTATTTATAGATTTATTTGAAAGATATTAAGTTGCTTTGGTGACTGATTTCGATTACTTATGAGGTGTTTTAAAACCCTCTCTTCAGTTAATCCTAATAACCAGTCCCAATACAATTATTTATTAATAAATGATTATTTATTTATTTTGATTTATTTTAATGTTACTTCTGATACACAATACTCTGGATATGATTTCGTTTGTTATTTAATTTTAATCCTCGAGATCTGTCTTTACAATGTAATGAAATATTATATCTACTTACATAATTTTTGGTTCTCTCCCACTCTCATACACTTTGCACTTTTATTTTTAATGATTTTATACACTCCACTTTTTACTTTTATTAATTTTATTTCAACACTGCACTTGCACTTTTGATGATTTTGATTTATTAATGTGATGACTTTTACTCTCTGATTATTTAATGGTTAGATGATTATTCTGTTTGATGATTAAAAATATTAAACTAGGGCATTTTAAAAGCTGTGGTTTTGATGTTACTCTTCCGGTAGTTTTTAGATGACAGACCTCGTGTTCTCTTCAAAATTTCCCCACCACACAGTTTCACGCATTCTAATTTGTTTTTGATTGGTCTTTTTGAATTTTATATTGTTTTGATTGGCTTTCCAGTTTTACAGATTTGGCAGTATTTATCGCGTGTCTGCACTCGTTGATTCACACAGAATAACGCAAAGCAGTGTATTTGTGTCTTAAGTAATTTAAGCTGGTACATCCGTTGTAACTTCCTGTTGAAATATAAAGCTAGTCTGGCCTGTTTCTGTAGATTCATTTGTTATGGATTTATTTAAAATTTATTTTAGAATATATTATTATAATTATATTGTTGATGCTGTTGTTAAAGACATTTGGTATTGGTGTTTCAAGTATTGGTGTTTACTTACCAATACTTACAGGTTTTATTAAAGTGTAAACCTGATCCTTGCTGGTTCTTTTAACCTTTATTATAACTGCTGCTATAAAATATATGAAAATTTTGATTTGAACGTTTAACATTATTTACCATCTTAGCTTTGGGGTTATTATTAATCCTACACCTTTATTATAATGAAAACAAAACATGATTGTGTTTATAGAAAGTTCCAAAGGGATTGGCGTGAAGAGCACGCAGGGGTTTCCCCTAGTCTATAGTAATATTATAAAGAGGTAAAGTTTGTTTGTTTGTATGTAGGGGGTAATCTCTGAAAGTACTGAACCGATTGAAAAAATAGTTTTACTAATAAAAAGCTACACTATCCCTGAGTAACATAGCTATAATTCATTTCGATAAAAACATTTTTTTATTTCAATATTCGTACATTTAGTCGGAAAAAAATCTTAGGTTAGGCCTAGACTAATAAGTTAACACATGTATTAACATTTATTACCATGGCTACCAATTGAATAAAATAATAGTTAACAGCTGTTTGCTTTAATATTTCCATGTACAGCTAATTTCAAACTTTGTATTTCTAGATTTTAGGTTAGGTTTTATTAAAGTGTAGATCTGAGCCTTAATGGTTCTCTTAACCTTTATTATAACTGCTGTTAAAAAATATACGAAATAATTTGATGTGAACATTTAACATTATTTACCATTTTAGCTTTGGGGTTATTATTCATCATACACCTTTATTATAAAGAAATCATAACATGATTATGTTTATAGAAGGTTCCAAAGGGGTTGGCGTGCGGAGCACGCAGGGATTTCCCCTAGTATTTTATAACTTGACAATTTTCTCTCTTTTATATGAAAATAAAAAAACTCTATTGCGATCAATCGTCATTCCCTTTGAAATATTATAATATACAATAATCTATTAGCATTTGCTTCACTGTGGAGGCTAGTGAGCGAAGCGAGCAGGGGTGGAGCTCTCGAGTCATATATAGGAAGGGTGTGCAATACCAGGATGAATCAGTCCCATACAGTTCTCTTCAATATAACTTATCTTTCATGGAATTTTGAAGATAATCTTTTGTAATTTGCAGGAAATCGTTCGTCAACATCTAAATTATAATTCGTAGATGACAAAAGTGGTAAATTGTAAATTTGTATTAAAGATATTTGCTTATAAAAAAAACGAAATACATGATTTTATATGCAGTTATTTAAAAGTAGTATCTAGTTACCCAGTCGGTATAGGTTACAACTACCAGTAATTTGCAATACGGCTGAATTTTTTTTATAAGTACATTAAAGTATGTAGATTGACATGAAAAAAAGTTTACCAGTCTATCGATTTCCCAAAGTCGAAAAAAATCGATTATCATTTTTTTTTTTTCGATTATCCTTAATATTTCGAGCTGGGATGAAGATAGAGGAAAATAAAAAAATATCACCGTGTAGAGGAGGTATTTTTCAACGAAAAAGGACATATGTATTTATTTCGTCCGAGCAATGGTTTGTCTGGAAAAAATTCGATAATGCAGGTATGTATTTTGCAGCAGGGGAAATCACTAAAAGGGGACATCTTATTCATATATGAAGCGTTGGCGCATTCTAAATTGGCCGAATTTTAACTTGACATAGGAGTTAAAATATATATTTTAAACATTTATGCTGAGTCTCAGCTTGTTATCTTGAAAATTACCCGATCTAGAGCCACTTGACTTATCAATGTGGGGTCTAAATTTACCTCTACCGACTGGCCTACCCCCCCCCCTCTTAACTTTGGAACAAGTAGAAATACATAAATGAGCTTTGGGGTATCTTTATATGACACAGGGGGATAAATTTTGGTGTAACCGACTATTTCACCCCCTACCCCAAAATGGGGGGGTTGAGAGGGTAATTCGAAAATCTTAAATACAAACCCCCATCAAGTGATACCTCCTTTTAAAGGGCTTGATAAATCAAGAAGAATGACGCAAATTAAAGGTATCTATCTTAACCCTGTCGAAAATGGCGGCCAGTCAAAGTTGTTAATTTAAGAAATTTCGATAGGGTTTAAAATAGAGACCTCTAATTTGTGCCATTCTCCTTCATTTATCAAGCTCTTTAAAATAAGGTATCACTCGAAGGTAGTTTGTATTTAAGATTTTTGAATTACCCTCTCAACCTCCCATTTTGGGGTAAGGGGTGAAATGGTCGGTTACACTAAAATTCATCTCCCTGTGTCATATAGGGATACCCCGAAGCTCATTTATTCATTTCTACTTGTTCTAAAGTTAAGGGGTGGGGGGGGGCTTGGGCACGCTGTATATCTACGGAGCTTTCTAAATGATTCGGTTATTTGAGAAACCACTCATGTCCACTTTTTTCCAAAATACGTTTTTTTGCATTTCCATCATATTTTATGATAAATTCAAGTTTCTATAGAGAAACAACTCAAGTCCACTAATCCATTATGGTTTTATTTAGCTTTGAAATTTGGGTTTATTTGAGAAACAACTCATGTCCAGGACATGAGTGGTTTCTCAAATACAGGTAGGTGGCAGCACTGGACATTAGTACAGATTGTTGCTACTAGGCTTACATCAGCTGTTGCATTTGTTGAAGTAAAAAAGTATAATATTTAAGTTGTGGTTATAGTTTGTTTTAATATTATGTCTTTAAATGAAAAGTTAAATTTAAAAAGAAAGAAAGGCGTGAAAAATGTACTTTATAAATGTGAAATAATAAAGAAAGCGAGAGTAAAGAATGAAGAATATACTAACTGGAAAGGGAATGTTGTTGTGCCAAAACCTTATGGAATGGATTGCAGGTTAGTACAGATTTTGCTTTTATTTACCTATTTATTACAGTTTACTTATTTTAGTACTCCACAGTAAATCAACTTTATGAATATAAAATAAGTCGTTCAATTTAGATGTGTCAACTTCTCAGTTATTTTTATTTAAAATAATTAGAAGCAATAAATTGTATAACTTTTGCATTACAATACCATGATTTTTTCAGAATAGGCCTAAGCAATAAATAAATTTAAAGTAGGCCTACACTTTTATTGTTAGGTGTTATTGTAAGTAGGCTTATACTTACAAACCTCCTATACACTATCATTGTTATTTTGAACAAAATGATTTAAATAAGTATACACAGAAAGTACATCTCTGTAATTACTGTTCCTTTTTAAATAGATCTGGTAAAACAGTTTATTGCCAATGAATTATTAGAGTTAAAAATGTTAAAGTATTACATTAAAATTTGTTGGGATTTTTCGTTTATTGCAGATGCTCCAAAAAATGCCTACCTAAGGTAATCCACAAGGAAGAACAAGAATATACATACAAGAAGTTTGTGTCTTTTAATTCCAAGGATGAACAGGATGCCCACCTTCAAGCTTTAATTGAAGTTAAAAGTGTAGACCGTAAAAGGCCAAGAGTGACAGAAGGGGATACTTCAAAAAAGAATAAACCAAAAGATTTGTCTTATGTATATTGGTTAAATACTGTGTCCAAAGGAAAAGTGCAGGTATGTAAAGCTGCCTTTTTAAATGTATATGGAATTACCGATAATCGTATCAGGAGATTAAGAAAATTGCAAGCTGAAGGAAATCCTCCAATAGATAAACGTGGAAAATGTACACCTGGCAATGCTAAACCATCCACTTTAATTTTGAATATACAAAACCATATACGATCTTTTCCTGTACAAGAAACTCATTATTCTAGCAAAACATACCATTTCTTAGATGCTCGATTAAATATTTTGACAATGTGGAAATTATATAAGACTCTGTATCCTGATTCAAATGTTAAATATAGTTTTTATTCAAAATTATTTAAACAGCATTTTGACCTACGGTTTGGACAACCACAGATTGATACCTGTTGCACTTGCGAAACTTTAAGCTTAAAATTAAAAAGTCATACTCTTAATGATGTGGCTAAAAGAGTAGCTGCTGCTGAACTTCTTGTTCACAAACAAAGAGCAAAAAAATTTTACAAAAAAATTGAATTTGTAAGCAAATTAGTAGAAACATCTAATGACAGTGCTGGGTTGTGTTTTGACTACATGCAAAATGTACAGCTTCCACAGACTCCCATTCAGGAAACATTTTATTTAAGACAACTTTCTGTTAGTCTTTTTAACATTCATTGTTTAAAAACCAATAAAGTGAGATATTTTTTATATCATGAAGGTATTGGTAAAAAATCACCAAACGAAGTATGTACCTTTCTGTTACAATATATTTCAGACATTGTGGGTCCTAATGTTAAACATTTGTATCTCTTCTCTGATGGGTGTGGAGGTCAGAATAAGAATCACACTTTAGTTCGTGTTCTTTTGATGTTGATTGCACAAGGCAGATTCAAATCAATTACGCATTATTTTCCTATTCGAGGACACTCGTATTTACCTTGTGATCGTGATTTTAGTGTTGTAAAACGTAAGTTACGAAAAGTAGATAGAGTGTATGTGCCTATGGAAGTGACTGAATTAGTGGCAAATTCTAGTTCAAAAGAAAATTTTGAAGTCCAGGTGGTTAAGTCTAACGAGATATTAGACGTGAAGTCTTGGTGGCCAAATTATTATAAAAAAAATAATGTTTCCGTTGAAAGTCAAGGTCGGAACATCAGTAGAAGTGAAAAGCAATCATTTGCAATTTCAGAATTCATGCAATTTAAATATTCTGATGAACATGCTGGATCAGTAAAAGTGAAGAAGTTCATTGATGGAGTTGTAGAGCATACATTCTTTTTGGCTATTTCAAAAGATATCCCTTCATATACCACTAAAAAAGCGTATTCGGAAAAGATTCCAATAAACAAAAATAAAATGGAAGATATAAAAAAGTTCAAGAATTATTTACCAGATGAAGAGTTTATCAATGACTTCTATAAGGAGTTATATGAGTGGCCTTTAAAAGAGTCCAGCGAATAGAATATGTTTCATGAAAATAACTATTTTCATTAACTTAAAAATGAACATAAAAGTAAAAAAATATCAATTACAATTTTTAATCTGTAATTTAAAAATAAAAACATTTTTGAAACTTAAAATTATGGTTCTAATTAATAGCCTATTCAAATTATGTCTTTGATTTGTCTATTTATTTGAGAAACCACTCATGTCCGAACAATTAAATATTTATTTAAATGCAAATCGTTATATATATGAACTTGATCGATATACCATGAAACGGGTATTTAATAGATCTTAAAACAAAAAAAATTTCAGTGCTCCATTATTTCATGAATGATAGGAATAAAGTTTTTTTTATTTCCTGGAAAATTGTTAATCACGGACATGAGTGGTTTCTCAAATAACCGAATCAAATGTCGTGATTACAAGGTGGAATTGGGAGTTAGCTCAACTCACGTCAGCGGTTCACTTCTGGTTCAGCTGCGTGATCGAATCTTTAGCGAATTGCCAAGGAAATATGAGCTATTGCAGTGACCCTTATGGTGAGACCTAAGGTCGGGAGTAGTACTATTTTCTGATAGGTGATCTCTTTTATTATTATTTTTAACTTCCCGCTACCAATAAAGGGAAGTTATTGATTTCGGTCCGATTTTCGAAAGTCGAGTTTTCATTAAATCTCCACGTTTTGAGGTCCCAGGAAGCCATTCTGACTATTCCCGCCGAGATGTCCGACAAGGTGTGTGTGTGTGTGTGTGTGTGTGTGTGTGTGTGTGTGCGCGTGTGCGTGTGTGGATGTATGTGTGTAAATAAATTTTTGTCGTACAGTTTCTCAAAAACAAATCAACCGATTGAATTCTACGACAGTCATTCGAAAGGGTGTATCAAAACTTAGATCTGATTAGATTTGAGAGTTAATCCATCGAGCCAATCCGAAGAAATTAAAAAAAATAATCGAAATTTTTTTGGAATTTTTATGTTTTTTAAAAATAACTTTAAAGCGTGGGAAAAAATCATAATAAAACCATGTATACATTTTTTGTGCTTAAAAAACTGCGTCGACTGCTTTTTTGAAAATGAAAATCGGACGACGAATTCAAAAGTTATCGTTGTTTAAAAATTCACAAATTTTCGTTTTTTGGTATTTTTGAACATATCTTCCAGATTTCTCAACCAATCAATATAAACCTGTACATTTTCTTCTTGTGCTTTAAAAACTGCGTAGAATGCTTTTTAAAAAATGAAAATCGAACGACGCATTCAAAAGTTATCGTTGTTTAAAAATTCACAAATTTTCGTTTTTTGGTATTTTAACAAATAAACTCATTTTTAAGCGTTTAAAATTCAAACTAAGCGGTAAGTTCTAGGGTTGGCCTGCACGGTCAACCAATTTCCAGATTTTTTTATATGCGTTTGTCTTGTTAAATTACTAGTAGTTCTGTGAGCAGTAGACCTCATTCGTTGAAATAACACAACTCACTCACAGTCACAGCGGCGACACTTACGTAGCGCAGGAAAGAGCAAGACAGCTGGTAGCGTTCTCTCTCTCTCTCTCCCTTTCCATAAAATTATAAGGTTTTATGAAGATATCTAAAGAATAAACGTATACAAACATGGTCAAAATACAAAAACTTGGACGATGTTTAACAAATTTGATGTCTGCGCCCATTTTGTGAGCTTACCTTTAGAGATACGGAAAACAATCAAGAAAACAATGTTGTAGAACTTCAAATTTGCTACCCTCAAAATGTTATTAGTTTTTCAATTCGACTTACGGTTAAGCCACAAACTGACTTTTTAAAAAAGCTTACACCAAGAGAAACGGTTCGGCCACCATTTCTATTTTATTTAAGGGGTTAAAAATGGAAAATTGAAAAAACCGTATATATAAATCGCTCGGCCTAGGAATAAGGAGCATTCTTCCAAAAAATCATGACAATCGGTCAATGCGTTTGGCCGTAATCGTGAGACATAGACAGATGCACAGACGAAATGCCGAACGGTCGAGCTAAAATTCGCTCGGTCAAAAAATGATCACCGATCTTGGTCCCCAGAACACGTTTTGGGGTATTATTAAACATGTTTTATATATTTGTGTATATATGTGTTCGCACTTGAGTGCAAACAAATTCTACTAACATTATTTCATCTAAACAGGGAGCTATTCAGCGCCTTCGTGAGTAGGCCAATTTACCAAACTGTTGGTTGAAACCGTAAAACATGTAAATTTAATTTTGGGAATTCGCTAAACATGCGTCAGCGGTTCAGCTGCGTGGTCGAATTATTATTGTTTGAAATCGAGTTAAACTGGAACACTTATTTGCCTTACAATGGACAGTTTCCTTGCAGAAATGAAAACAAACGCATTATAGTGATTGTTGTATTTTATAAACAAGTCCGAGATAAGAAATACTAACAGTAAATGTGTATAAACATTGCTACTATAAAGTGTTAGCTGTCGTCTCCGTCTTAGTGCGTGTTAAAACGGCTACGTACAAACTGCCCCGCTTTTTTTGGGTCATTTCAAACATACAAACTGCCCCACAAGGTACAGGTATAAAAACAAGGGACAGGCCGTGGTATCGGCGACATACAAACTGCCCTCTTTTCTACCTGACACAGGTACGGGATATTTCCCTCCGAATTCCCTCATACCAATAAATAGTTTGAGCCAAGTTGAAACAGCCAGTATATTCGTGTATTTATTTATCTGTTATTCTTATCTAATAGGAACCGTTGCGTGCTTACTAGCACTTATCTAATAATAACCGTTGCGTG